>JACEIK010002117.1:32011-56055 GCA_018107945.1 Datura stramonium | reverse complement strand
ACACATACTGCAATCTCTTGTGATCTGTAAATACATCCACGTGAATCCCATACAAGTATTGCCGCCATAACTTCAATGCAAACACCACTGCGGCTAACTCAAGATTATTGTTCGGGTAATTATTTTCATGGACTTTCAACTGCCTTGAGGCATATGCTATCACTTTCCCATACTGCATCCACATGCACCCAAGTCCGATTCTCAAAGCGTCAGAATACACTACGAAACCATTGGTACCCTCGGGTAGGGTCAACACTGGTGCTAAAGTGAGTCGAGTCTTCAACTGTTGGAAACTTTTCTCACAAGCCTCCAACAGTTGCAACTTTACCTTCTTCTGAGTCAACTTGGTCAAATGTGCTGCAATAGATGAAAAACCCTCAACAAATCTCCAATAGTAACCCGCTAAGCCCAAAAAGCTCCTGATATCTGATGGGTCCACCGGTCTGGGCTAATTCTTCACCCCCTCAATTTTCTGAGAATCTACTCTTATGCCCTCACTTGATACCACATGGCCCAAGAAAACCATGGAGTCTAGCACAAACTCACACTTGCTAAACTTTGCATACAACTGACGATCCTTGAGGGTCTGAAGCACAACTCTTAAGTGAGCGGCATGCTCCTCCTCGCTCCAAGAGTATATAAGGATGTCATCAATGAACACAATCACGACCATATCCAAATATTCCTTGAAGACCTTTTTCATTAGATCCATAAAATATGCAGGTGCATCGGTTAGTCAAAAAGGCATAACAACAAATTTGTAGTGACCATACTAAGTCCTGAAAGCGGTTTTTGGGATGTCACTCTCCTGAACCCTAAGCTGGTGATATCCATACCTGAGATCAATCTTGGGAAAAACTTGGCACTCTGAAGCTGGTCAAATAAATCATTGATCCTAGTTAAAGGATACTTGTTCTTAATGGTGACCTTGTTTAACATTCGATAGTCAACGCACATCCGAAGCAAACCATCCTTCTTCTGGACAAATAAAACTAGTGCACCCCATGTAGACTTACTCAGCCTAATAAAGCCCTTATCTAATAGGTCCTTAAACTGATCCTCCAACTCTTTTAGCTCAGGTTGAGCCATTTTGTGGGGCGGAATAAATATAGGTTGCGTGTCGGGAAGAAGATCTATACCAAAATAAATCTCCCGCTTGGGAGTGACTCCTGGCTAATCTTCCGGAAAGACCTCTAGATACTCACGTGCTGCTGGAACTGACTGGATAGTTGGGGTTTCGGACTCAAAATCCTTTACCCTAAGTAGATGGTACATGCAACCCTTAGAAATCATCTTCCTGCCCTTAAGGTAGGAAATGAATCGACCTATAGGCGCAGCTAAATTACCCTTCCATTCCAAGATTGTCTCACCCGTAATTTGAACTCTACTACCCGGGTTCTACAATTAACTGCAGCATAGAATGCAAATAACCAATGCATGCCAAGAATAACATCAAAATCAGTCATGGCTAAGTCTATCAAGTCTGCTGAGGTGACCTTATGAAAGACTGGGACTAGGAAACCTCTATACACCCTTCTAGCTATAATTGAGTTACCTACTGGAGTGGAAAGCAGGAAGGGTTTTGACAAGACATCAGGACAGACTCTGAAGCTACTAGACACATATGGTGTCACAAAAGATAGGGTAGCCCTTGGATCTAGCAAGGCATAAACATCAATATGGAAAACTTACAACATACCAGTAACCACATCTAGAGAGACCTCCTGCTCTTTGACGGGAATCTAAAGCATAGAATCTATTCTGGCGCTGACCGCCAGCTGTGCTAGTAGATTCCCCTTAATGTGTTGAGCATGTGAGAGGGGCTGCTGAACTAGAAGCTGGGCCTCGGCCCCCAATCTGATCCTTCCTAATAGCTGGAAAATCTCGTAGTATGTGTTCGGGCTGCCCACACCCAAAACAAGCACCTGAACCTGCCAATCACTAGCCTGTGTGCCCTCGACCACACCTACGACAAGCTGGAATGCTAGAATCTGCGGGTCTGCTACTCTTACCCCTCGAGCTTGATGCTCGCCCCCTCCGATCATATTTAGGCATGATGGCACACTCAATGCAGAAGATGCCGGGGTTGATGATCTCTAGTGAGTCTGCTGTCGATATCCACCACTGGACCTCTGCTAAGAGAATCTATGATCCTCGATCCTGACCCTCTTGGTCTCCCTCTCCCTCGAATGTGCCACCTCCATCTGTTGGGCGTATGATGAGCCCGCAAGTGTACGGGTCGTGCAAGTAATATAGTGGCTCTTTTTAAGAACCGGAATGTCGAACCCACAAGGACTGGACCCATTCCTCTAACTACCCATTTCTAGTGTGATCTTAAATATCTAAAGTGTTGGTGATAGACATTTTCGTTTGGAGAATAATTAAGTCTAAGTTTGGGTCAACGAAATATTCTGAAAGTGCTAGGAGCAACATAGAGTCAAAACAAATTAATCATGCGAGCCTATGATTTACAATGGAATAAGTATGGGACTACAATTGTTATTTCACATAATTAGGGGCATGTTCATGGTCTTCCCGATCCTCTAAACACGGCAATCTAAGCCTCACTGCATCATTGCAGCGAGGAGTTTAATTTACTAGTCGCGGGCAATCGGGTATGTTGTAGTTTACGGGAAACTTGATTAGGGACTCTCGTGCGTCTAACCATTTAACTCAACTTAGCTGCACAACTACTTCTTCGAGTGGTGATGTGACATCCCAAGTTGGTCTTCTATAACCCCCGTGTGTCAACCAAGCAAGGTGTTAGGTATATTTCTATCCAAACACGGAACCTCTCCCGAGATTACTTCATGCTCCCCACATTCTCATGTCCTAACCTAGGTAATGCCTTCTCAAGCTATTTCCAAGCTAACAAATATGCTTTTATGGTGATCAATCATAAAAACAACCAACAAATCAGAATGCAAGGCGAAAACAACAATCAATAACTCAATTCCAAAACAATATCATAGAATTACAATCATAATTCATGTCTTCAACCCTAGAGGAAGGGTTCTTGCCATTCATGTTAGTAACCTAACGTTAATCTACTCTAATCTACTATTAATCTACTCCTAACTACATACTTACATGAGATTGGTAGGTAGAGAGAATTTGATAAACCCTAGCTGAGTTCTCCCACTTCTCCCTTCACTCCTATGCAGTTTTTCTGAATAAAATCGTGACCAAATGAAATAAGAGCTAAGGGTCCTATTTATAGTAAATGGAGAACCTGCATAATTTGGCTTTGTCGTGCAGAGCGGCTCCGTGTCATGGAGTGTATCGCCGAGCACTGCCCCGTGACATGGAGGCATCGCGAAAGCTCCTTTGGAAATCAACCCGAAAAATCAGCTTCGGCAGAACCTTGCCGCGATAGCAACGTAGCGCGCTGCTTGGGTAGCGCGTCCACACCCTCTTGGTCGCAGGCCACCCTGCCGTGGCATGCTGCCAACAACGCGGGGGCTGTCTTGGGCAGCCTGCCTGCCGTGGCGCGTTACTTGACAGCGCAGGTGGGCTGTTTAGACCTCCTCTTCGCCACCGTTCGCGTGTTGATTCCTTCTCAAAGCCTTTACTTCACGAATTCATGAATTAGCTCCTCAAAAAGTCATCAAAACCTACAAAACAAAGGACTAATGTGTTTGGTTAGCAATATCTTCACTTTTATAAAAAATCACATGAAAATGTATCAAATAGCTTAGACAACACGACTAATTTAAGCTATAAAGTATCACAGGACCTATGTTATTTCCCGTGATCACAACCCCACACTTAAAGCGTGTTCGTCCTCGAACAACCTTTTACATATATCATGCATATGGAGAGTCCCACATAACTAATTTAGCAAGATAATTCAAACTACAGCTATAATGATTACGTAAGATACAAGCTTAAAATAGAACATGCTATAGAGAGCTAACTTTTATTGGAGCTTCTTAACCTAAAGAATCGACTCTCAATTTAAGCAAACCCATGTCAATCAACTGATTAGAAATCCCACATGAATTTTATCCTTCATTAAACATGTGCCCTCACGGAAGAAAGAGAGTTACCCAATCACACGCAAAAATAATTTTTGTATCACAACATGTGTGGGTATATAAAAATTACCTCACTCTCACAAAGAATTCACATGCTTCATGTCATGACCCATAAGCTTGCCCTTAGCGTTTTACTCCACTAATTTAAGGATGTATGAATGTAAAAGATCAAGTAGGACTTTGTAGGTTGTAACTTAACTCAGTACGGTAGGTACTATTATGGCTGATAATAGTGACTATCTTTCCTAAGCGCTTTTAAATCATCACGCCCTCATGGCGAACTTCCCTTCCCTTACTTCACCTTTTTATCCTTGATGGTTTTCTTTTTCCTCTTTTGTCTCCCCTTTTATTTAGGCACTTTGACTTGTCCGTAAGGAGCTCTATAAATGATTTTTTCGGTACACTTTGTTTTCTTACTCCTTAACAATAATCAACCATTTTCACACAAGTGCACCTTTGACCTTTCTCCTTCTACAACTTGCTACTTTTCATTTCTTTTCATTCTCCTCACTCCTTTACTCTTTCAGATTTTCGTTCTCCAAGCGCTTAGGAGCTTTGGGTCAAATTCAAGGTTAATGAAAGAAACGGATTAAACTATGTTGCAGCTATCAAAGAATAGGCTCAAGGCTCAACGGGGCTAACTAGGATTAATTTCTCCAAGGTAGGTAAAACGAGGGATAAGGTGGGTTAATTCAAAGAAATGCCTAAATCATCTCCTACAATTCACATCCTTCATTCAACTTAATAAACACACCGAGGCAAGTTCTAGACACTCCACAATAGCATAGAATATTCAAAAACCTTACACTCTCAGCACATGCTCAATTCAAGACACATTCAGCAGACTCTTACTCAGCTAATCACAAGAATTCAATATTAAGCTTCAATTGTATTGAGTCAAATTCAAGAGCCTAGTGTCTCGACAAAGTTATACAGCATGCTTCAGCTGAGTGCCACCTCTCACCGTCATATACCTTTGCAACAAGAGCATCAACATCAAGATGCTATGGTTCCAAAACCGAGCATCTATCGACTAAAATTTTCCTCCAGGAACTGGTGTCATCCATATCATGGAGAAAAAAGTCCTCACTATGATAAACATTATATAGACAAAAGAAAAAATAAAATAAAGAAATGTTATTTCATGGTTCAAGCCTTGCAATGGGAAAGACCGAAAGAAAGCCAACGGGTGATTAATTCGTAGCTTGACTCACAAAGATTTTTCAAATTTTTCTCATTTTTCCAAACAAGCATTACATTCACCAACAATTTATTAGGCACAAAATTTTTGAAATTTCCTGAAATTTCCCTCACCCCACACTTAAATCATGCTATGTCCCCGTAGCATCAAATTAACATTTCAAGAGGGCGAGAAATACTCCCTGAGGCCCTTTAGGCCTAGCTACTCAGCATATTTTCCACAAATTTGCACACGTGGGTAGTCGACCCACACTTTTCTCTTCCATGCTTCCTACCTTCCTCCTCCGAGGGTACTCAGATTTCCCCTCTACCTGTGCCTAACTTTCACCAAAACACAAACAAACAAATTAAAATTTTTAATTAAATTTTCTAATTTTTTAAAAAATAAAAATTACGATTTGTACTGAGGTACCCTTGGGTTGCCTCCCAAGCAGCGCCTTATTTACGTCGTGGCACATTTGTGGACTACCTTTCAGGACATCCTCATACCTGGGTTCTCTTTCGAGAACCATCTCCTTTCTTCTGCTGTTGAGAGAAACAGCCTCCCTCTGTTCCTCCCTTTCTCCAACTTCTTTTTAATTTGAAGCCCTTTATCAGACTCGGGCTGAACACTTAATACTGCCTTTGGCCATGCACCTGCGGACTCCTCCACCCCACACTCATCCTCTGCCAACACACTTACCTGACAAAGGTTTCTGTAGTGTGTGGATGGGTTTATTTCTTGGTAGACACGGAAGATTTCTTCTTCATCCTCGACCCTCATTTCAGGGGTCTCTTCTCTCAAATCAATCACCGCTCCTCCGGTGGCCAAGAATGGCCGTCCCAAGATTAATGGTACCTGGTCATCAACCTGAAAATCTAAAACAATAAAATCAGCAGGTATAATAAATTTACCTACTTTGATGATGAGAAGGTCCTCTATGATTAGTCGGGTGTCCTCGCGACTTAATCGGCCCAGCTGCAATATCAACCTTGTCAGTCTCAGTCTTCCCAACCCCAAGGTGTTGAATAAGGATAGGGGCATTAGATTAACTGCTGCCCTAAGTCACCTAAGCTCGGAGCACTTCAGCTTTACAATTTGTATGGGAGGAATTAAAACTCCGGGAGTGCTTTGAGCTTCTTTGGCATTTTGCTCAATACCTGACTGCACTCCTCAGTCGTGCTACAGTCTGGACGTCCACCAATCTAACTTTGTTCGCCATCACGTCCTTCAAGTATTTGCATACTCAGGAATTCCCCTGCAAGACATCAATAAGAGGCAAATTTATGTGAAGTTCTTTGAAGTCTCAAAGAACTTTTTGAAACGTTCCTCCTCCTTGCTCTTTTAGTTAGGAAATGGTGGTGGTGGTCTTTGTGCTGGCTGCATTGAAGATTTGCACATTTTGTTGCTCAGCACTCTGATTTGCTCAGTATCGGTGGATGGTCCTGGTCTTTCCAACTCGTGCACCTCTTTTCTCAACTCTTTGGGTCATGCATCGGCTAAGCGCCTTAAGCTTCTAAGACTGATGGCATTGATCTGCCGGGGGTTAGGATATGCATCGCTTGGTAATCCCCCTTGCGGCCTCATATTTTGAGCAGCTGCTAATTGACCCACTTGTTTTTCAAGATTGCGGGTGGCTACTTGCGATTCATTAAGTCTGGTTTGCCATCCTCACGATTTCTACTAGCTGATTCTGGGTCTCCATAATTTTCTGCAGTACTCTCCTCAATGCAGCTGCTACTATGCCCCTTCAACCTACCTATTCTGCTGATACTGATGTTGTTGGGTTACTTCAAATTCTGCTTTGGTTTCCACCCCAAGAAGGAATTGAATTGGCCACCTTATTCACATTGGAGTTGTTTACGAAATTCTGATTCCTTTCCACATTCCCAACAAAATTGATTGATTCCAGATTGGCTCCACAGATTCTGCATTATGCCCATTATTGCCGCAGACTTCACACAAACTCGGAGCTTGCTGAATTGCAGTAACACATGCAGTGTGTTGGTGCATACTCGGTTTATTGAACTGAGTCAGCATTTGATGTTGAAGCAAGCTAACTGTACTGCCAAGGCATTCAAACCATCTGCTTCTATCAACCCTGCTCTTCTTCCTGCCCCTCTTGATGATTCGGCTGTGCCACTCACGGATTTCCTTGTGCAATTGTTCAACAAAGTGTAAAACTCATCATACGTCTTTTTCAAGGCTTGCCCACCCAACTGCTGAAGTCACAACAAGTAAATTTTTGTATGTAGGTCTAGACTTTCTACAAAGGTATGGGCCAGCACTTCATTCGATTGCTGATGATGGGGACAGTCTCTCAGCAATGACTTGAATCTTTCCCAAGCCATGTAAATTCTCGTCGAACCTGCTTGAAGCTGAGTATTTAACTTCTCAACTTTGCAGTCTTGCCTGAAGGAAAGAATCTGATAAGGAACTTTATGGCCAAGTCATCCCATGAAGTTATGGAGTTCAGTGACTCAGCCTTTAGCCACTTTTTGCCTCTCCCAACAATGAAAATGGGAGAGTTAAACGGACATAATCGTGGACACGCCGGTGGGGAGAAACGTGTCACTTATCTCAAAGAAATCTGTAAGTGCGCTGCGGGTCCTCATGTGCCGTTCCAGTGAACTGACCACTAGAATGCCCAGCTGCACCATATTCTGTTTAAGCTCAAGTTCCCTCCAGGCTCCGGTTTACGGATACTAGAGGTCACATTCGTCGCTAGTGGGATTGCCACTTCATGAACTGGTCTTGCTGCCATTGCTTCCGATGACAACTGTGCTTGCCCCGCGGGCTGGTTTTGTTTTGCCTTTTCTTGAAGTCTCTTCAGCTTTGCTCTAGAGCTACTCTCCTTTGCAAATGGATTTGGCGTTCGAGGTTAAAGCAACGGTTCCACAAGCTCTCTATTTCTAGCCAGCTCGGCAGGCAACCTGTCACCTGCAAATAGATAGACTAAGACCAAGTTTCTCAGCACTTAGGAAATTCAAAATCACACAAAAATAGATAAGTTATCAAAACTTCGCCGAGTCCTGACAACGGCGTCAAAACTGATGAGCCCGCAAGTGTACGGGTCGTGCAAGTAATATAGTGGCTCTTTTTAGGGCACCCGGAATGTCAGAACCCACAGGGACTGGACCCATTCCTCTAACTACCCATTTCTAGTGTGATCTTAAATATCTAAAGTGTTGGTGATAGACATTTTCGTTTGGAGAATAATTAAGTCTAAGTTTGGGTCAACGAAATATTCTGAAAGTGCTCTAGGAGCAACATAGAGTCAAAACCAATTAATCATGCGATACTACGATTTGCAATGGAATAAGTATGGGACTACAATTGTTATTTCACATAACTGGAATTGCATGTTCATGGTCTTTCGATCTTCTAAACACGGCAATCTGTGCGGTGAGTTTAATTTACTAGTCGCGGGCAATCAATTATGTTGGTTTTACGGAAACGATTAGGGACTCTCGTGTGGCTAACCATTTAACTCAACTTAGCCGCACAACTACTTCTTCGAGTGGTGATGTGACATCCCAAGTTTGTCTTTCCTAACCCCCGTGTGTCAACCAAGCAAGGTGTTAGGTATATTTCTATCCAAACACGGAACCTCTCCAGAGATTACTTCATGCTCCCCACATTCTCATGTCCTGACCTAGGTAATGCCTTCTCAAGCTATTTCCCAAGCTAACAAATATGCTTTTATGGTGATCAATCATAAAAACAACCAGCAAATCAGAATGCAAGACGAAAACAACAATCAATAACTCAATTCCAAAACAATATCCTTAGAATTACAATCGCAATTCTTGGCTTCAACCCTAGAGGAAGGTTCTTGCCATTCATGTTAGTAACCTAACGTTAATCTACCCCTAATCTACTATTAATCTACTCCTAACTACATACTTACATGAGATTGGTAGATGAGGAAGGGAATTTGATAAACCCCAGGATGAGTTCTCCCACTTCCACTTCCTCCCTGTGCGAGTTTTCTGAATAAAATCGTGACCAAATGAAAATAAGAGCTAGGGTCCTATTTATAGTAAATGGAGAACGTGCATAATTTGGCCTGTCGTGGAACCGGCTCCTGTCTGGAGTGTATCATGGAGCACTGCCTCGTGACACGGAGGCATCGTGAACTCACTTTGAAATCAACCGAAAATCGGCAGGCAGAACCTTGCCGCGACTGGCAACGTGGCACGCTACTTGGGCAGCACGTCACACCCTCTTGGTCAGCGGAGCCACCCTGCCGTGGCACGCTGCCAGCTGCCCAGGGGGCTGTCTTGGGCAGCTACTGCCCGTGGCACGTTGCCGGCTGCGGCAATTGGGCTTTTTTTGAGCCTCCTCTTCGCCACCGTTCGTGTTGATTCCTTCTCAAAGCCTTTACTTCACCAATTCATGATTAGCTCCTCAAAGGTCATCAAAACCTACAAAACAAAGGCTAATCATGTTGGTTAGCACATATCTTCACTTTTATATAAAATTACATGAAAATGTATCAAATAGCTTAGACAATGTTTGACGAATTTAAGCTATAAAGCGTAACACGGGACCTATATTATTTCCCGTGATCCAGCGTACAACACTATGCGGGAAGTCCATATCCTTGGCACAGACGCATAGAAATCCGGCACTCCATGTCCAAATACCCTACTATACCATGCACAAATCTTCTCACCCGCGTCCTCAGATCAGCCACTAACTTTGGGGAATATTTCGATAGGAGAGTGAACTCAAAGGGAATGCTCTTACTACATCCTTCCCTGTTTCAAAGTTTACAAACTTCACTGCCTTCAGCTCCCTCAACTTCCGAGGAAGTAAAAATCTAAATGCAACCTGAAACTCCTCGCACGTGATCGGAACACACTCTGTGACCCTAGGTATGCACAACCCCCTTCAGCATTGGGGCCATGTTGTGCACTCCAGCACTACTCACTCCCATGACTTGGGTGATCTTGACAAGATAATTAATGAAATCATGTGCGTCCTCATCACCTTGGACCCCAAGAACTCTGACGAGTTCATCCTCAAAAGTCTCTGACTCGAGGGTACATTGTGCATTGCCATTTTGCCGGAACATGCATAGCTGCTGATCTACCCTAAGCAGTCAAGGCCCGTGCAAGCATCTGAATAGTGACTAGCTCTAGTGCCTGAGGCTCCTGAACTGGTGGAGCTGGCTGATGGCCATCACCATTTCCATCTTCGTGGGCTTCCCCACCTTTATTCCTCCTTCTATTCATTCTTCGAGGAGCAATGATTCAGCAATCTTTAATGGCACGAATTAGAAGGATAGAAAGACTTTTCATGGCATGAAATGAATGTGAATGGAAGGGAACACTTCCTAAATGTCTCGTAGCCTCTTTGTCATAAGTGTGGCGTGCTTCACACCCATGAAAAAGACTCTACTTAGCAGCGGCTTCGGACACCCTAGGACACTTCAAACCTATGGCTCACGATACCATGTTTGTCACAACTAGAATGGAGAACCGGATCGTAGACACAGGACAAAAGACCTCGAAGACCCCAAGTCGACCCATGGCATGAGCATACGTCTAACTCATACGATAAATGGAAGAAATCATCAATATAAATTCAGCGGAAGTCTAACTCAACATAACATCAAAATAAGCATCCAAAGCTAAACACATACAAAGTCTGAAAAGACTCTAATCTGGATGAGTTGATGGGACAAGACCCCAACTAACTCAACAATATTAAAACTAAAAATACATAAGGAAACTGAAAGTCTAGCCCTCGAAGGATGAGGACTCACTGACCAAACGAGGTGCTAACTCTAACAATCGACTACGAGCGGGGTTGAGCCTGGAGCTGGGTCCTGTATCATGTAATGATACAACATAGATGGTATGCGCTCAGTACGTGGAATGTACCGAGTATGGAAGGTAAGTAAAAAACAACTTAAGTAAACTAAATCATTTACAAAATTTCATATCATATCATAAACTTTCAAATCTAAAAGGAGGGCTTGCATGCATTCTTCCTGAAATCATAATCTTTTCATAACATGACCATACATAGCTTCATAACATCATGAGTAATTCGAAGGACTCAAAGCTGAAATATGACATTTATAAGAGAAAAGCTGAAAATAGTCATCCTTGCCTTTAGAACATGCATGTATAAAATAATAACCATGAGTAATTAATATGAAATTATGAATGGTATAGACAATGGGAGACTTGTCACTTAACCAAACAACCACGATAGAGCTTACGTGATCCCATTTATCACACTCCAAGTAGGCAGGCCGTCCAAAATCTTGTCAGGGCTAAGGGTCACTACCATGATATCGATATCAAGCTCATGAGACATTTTGCTGGGGATAGCTCACAAGGGAGGTCCCAATAATAGTATCAACCTACATTGGCGCGTAGTTCTGGGGCATAGGGTGATCGACCCTTAGCCCGATCGATGCTAGACTCTTTTCCCAAAACATGCAATGCTCTAAATCGTATATAACGAGCTCACATCATCTATTGATGAAATTTCAATAATGGAATCATTCATAAACTAAACATCGTATAAAATGAAGCTCAACATTGTCATTTTGACAAGGCTCAGTAATCAAATCATGCATAGAATCGACATCGTTTGAAAACAAAGCTCAATAATACACCCATCTCAATTATGAATTCATGCATATGATAAGTTTATTTCAAAACATACACAAGCTCAAATATAGGAGAATTAGGAGCATCTACTCCAAAACTATGTGGTAAGCTTACTTTATAGATACTACATCATCATACTTGATATACGAATTTTGCCCAACACTTTATCATACGTGAATCTACTCAATTCATTTTTAAAACAATATCATAATCATGGGTAGATTTAGAAACATACTTTTAATCATCAAATCTCACCATCATACATTCATCATCATTCTCTTCTTTCATGAACTTTTCATCCATGGGCATTTAAATTTCATAATATAGAAAACATAATTTTTATTGAAAACAATTGAAAATCTGTCCAACTTTACAATTCATCAATTAAAACATAATTTAATCATACCCATTTGTAGAAATTGGAGAATTATGCTATTGGGTAGATACCCCATGAACTTGATGTAACGGCTCGAACGGAGGCCCAGATCATAGACATGGGACAAGGGACCCCGAGAGACCCCAAGTCAACCCACGGCATAAGAATACACCTAACCCATTTGATAAATTGAAGAAATCATCAATATAACTCGACAGAAGTCTAATTCAACATAATATCACAATATCATCCGAAGCTACACATATTTAAATTAAAGCCTCTAATATGGACGGATTGATAGGACACGACCCCAACTAACTCAACAATACTGAAACTGCAAAATACGTAAAATGATAGTCTAGTCCCTGAAGGATGAGGACTCACCAGCCAGTAGGAGCTAACACGAAAATCAACTCTGAAAGTGGGGCTGAGCACGGGAGCTAGGTCCTATATAATGAAGCGATACAACATAGAAGTATGCAGTCAGTACTTAGAATGTACCGGTATGCAAAAGGTAACTAAAACCGTTTAAGTAAAATAAATCATTAAAACATTTCATAACATATTCACTTAAGCATTCAAGTGAGGAGAAGGGTTGCATGCATTCGTCCCGAGATAGTAATCTTATCATAACATGACCATGCATACCTTTATAACATCATGACTAGCATCCGAATGACTCAAAGCTGGCGTAACATTTATGATAAAGCTGAACAATGGAGTCAAACCTTGCTTTTAGAACATGCATGCTTATAGTAATACTCATGGGTAATGAATATCCAAATCTTAATCATATAGACAATGGGAGACTCATCACTTTATATACCTACCACAATAGGCTTAAGTGGTCCCAGCTATTACACTCAAGTGGGCAGAGCCGTCCAAAACCTTGCCAGGCTAAGGAGGCTACCATGATATAAATATCAAGTTGAAGGCCTATTCGGGCATGGGGAAGCTCACTACGGAGGTCCCAAGTCATATATTATTAAACCTAAATTGTACGTAGTTAAGGGGATAGGGTAATTGACCCGTTAGCCCGCTCAGTGCTAGCTCTTCTAAAAAACATGCAATTCTCACCCATCCTATAGAATGAAGCTCCAGCATCATCTTGACGAAGCTCAGATGAAATCATGCATAAATCAACATCGTGTGAAACAAAACTCAACATTATCCTTTGACAAGCTCTATAATAGCAACATACATCCTCAATTATAAACTTATGCATATGAGAAGCTTTAATTTGAAACATACCACAAGCTAATAAAATTAAATTTGGGAGAGTTCGCTCCAAAAAATGTGAAGTAGCTTAGTTCGGGAAAATCATCATTTTAAATCAATCTATAAGGCATAGCCCAAAAAGCTACCATTCTTGGATCGACTCAATTCATTTTGAAAACAATATCATAATTATGGATATCTTTAGAGACATGCTTTTCATCATCATTAACTCTCATCATCATTATACAACCATTAACATTCTCTTCTTTCATGAACTTCTTATCCATGGGCATTCAGTTTTCATAATTTAGAAAACACAATTTTTTTTGATTGAACACAATTTAAAATCTGCCCAAGCTTCACAATTCATCAATATGAACATAATCTAATCATCGCATGTATCGAGATTGAATAATTATGCAATTGGGTAAAACCCATACTTGATCAAAGGAAATTTTCCTTGAATTGAAAGAAATTGGGCATGGTGTGAACGGATTTACCCACTCATAGCCCTACTGCTTGGGAGGGATGGTTTAACACTTCTCCTAATTGCCCAAGATGATATTTATTAGGAACCTTCATAACATGCTCTAAATCCTCTCTTCAAACTCTCAAGTTTGCATGCATGGAATGAACTATCTTTAGAATTGGTTTTCCCTATTAAAACCCTGTAAAACGAGCCTTAAACGATGTAGTATAGGTCTTAGGAACTTAAAAATTAGAAAAGCCCTTGCTAAATCGCTCAAAATAGCGCAGGGGGCTCCCAATGAGAGACCTAACAACTCTTCATGAGGGACCACGACATGTGAAGTCGTTCGTCAGGTGCACTGCTTATCAGGTCTATTGGGCTGGGTTACGGGTGACAGCGATCCGTTGCTTCTTACCATGACTCGTGGTCACCTCCCGCAATGTACACTACCTTAGTCTCAAATAAAACTTACCCAACTTGATCCGACTCATCCCAAGAGTCATGAGAGGATGACCCGCGACTCGTGGGTTCCTTCCGTTAGGTACACTGGTTGACTTCTTTCATTTATTGTTAACTCTCACCCCATGGCTGACTTGACAACTCATGGTGACTGACCCCGAGCAGTTCCCACGCCCGTGGGGACCTCACACACTTCAATTCCTCAGGCCTCCCCACGAGTAACCTAACGGCTCGTCCTACAACTGAAGCACCAATTTTCTAGTTTTTCCCCATTTCAACTCCCGAGTCCTATCTTTGATTTCTCTGGGGTATAACAATTTCTCCTCCTTGGGAACATTCATCCTTTAATGTTAGAACACACCGAAACTCAGAAACATGTAATCATCATATGCAAAAACTAATCATTTAAACTAAAAATTGACGAAATGACTACCTCGAAAGAACTACATAGCTGAACTGAATTAAGATATCACATACATCTATCATAACATAAATAAAACTTGTGCACATGAACTGCACATGGAAATTGATTAGAGAATTAGGGGAAAAACTGATACCTCAAGAAACTGAAACTGAGCCGGTAGGGAACAGGTGAAGGTATTTAGCCATCATAGCCGCTTCGGCTTCCCATGTAGCTCCTTGACCTACTGGTTTCTCCATAGCACCTTCACTGAAACTACTTCTTTTTCTCAGCCTCTGAACCTAGCGATACAAAATTGCAGTGGAATTTCCTTATAACTAAAAGGCTATCTCCCCCACCAATGCTTTCCACGGGGACAACTAAATTGGATCACCCAAGCATTTTTCCAAGAGAGATACATAAAAGACGGGATGAACTAGGCAAAACTCCAATGGCAAGTCTAACTCATACGCTACATTACCCACTCTTCTCGTAACCTGATAGGGACCAATATTGCAGGGATTGAGTTTTCCTTTCTTTACGAACACTTGCATGACTCCCTTCGTGGGAGATACCTTCAGAAATACCCAATCGTCCATCTCTAACTTCAACTCTCTCCTTCTCACATCCATATAATACTTTTGATGACTCTGAGTGGTTTTCAACTTGTGCCTTATAAACTTGACCTTTTACATGGCCTTATGAATCGAATCAGGCCCTATCATGGCTGCCTCACAAACTTCAAACCACCTGATGGGCAATCTACACGCGCCCGCCGGCCTCGAGCTATGTCGTCCTAGATGCTAGAGTGATAGCTTTTATTGTAAGAAAACTCGATCAAGGGAGAGTGATCATCCCAATTACCTGTAAAGTCAACCATCACTAATCTCAACATATCCTCGAGTTTGAATAGTCCGCTCTGCCCGACCATGCTGTTTTGCGAATGAAATGTTGTCTTTGAGTTTGTGAGTCCCAAGCCCACTATGAAAATACCGCCAAAACTGATAGGTAAATTGAGTACCTCGGTCTGAGATAATAGAAAAGAGGCACTCAACGTAATTGCAAAAACTCTTTGATATACGAGTTTGGCATAACCATCCATGAATCTATGGTTTTGGTGGTAGAAAGTGTGCAGCCTTGGTCAACATATACTACCACCCAAAATAGAATCATAGTGTCGGCAGGCACGGTAGGCCTGTAAATAAATCCATATTAATCTCTTCCCACATCCTAAGTAGAGATGGTAATATCCTGAAGTCGCCTTTCGGCCTTTGATGTTTTGACTTTTTTCAGTTGCAGAAAGTTGGGCCTTGGCTACGAATTCTGCAATATCCTTCTTCACACATCCACTATTATATTTCTCGAAAATCATGATACATCTTGGTGGCACCCATATGGATAGAATACCTGGATCCATGTGCCTCATGCAATATTCGGTCCTTCAAATTATTCATATTTGGAACACATGGACGACCCTAGTACCGCAGCACACTGATCGTGGGCAAAATGGCATGTCCAAGTGATACTTTATAACTTAGTTTACCTTGTTTATCTATTAAGTATATACATTTCATGTAATTTTATATAAATGTGAATATGATTGCTAACCAACATGATCAGTCCTTGTTTTGTAGGTTTCAATGATTTTGAGGAATAATTTATAAGTTGGTGAAGTAAGAGGAATGGAGTCAGGAAGCAACGGGCAAAGTCGGCTGAGGTAGGCCATGGCAAGGCGGCGCGCAGTCGAGTGTGCCACGGCGTGCGTGTGCCGCCCAGCCATGCCACGCCTATGCCAGGCAAGCGCGCAGACGCAGAAGGCAGGCAGAGCACCAGCAACGTGCCACGGCGTGCCATCCCACGATAGGAGAGTGTCATCGCGGCGCCGGGCGGCGTGACCTGCCTTGCCAACGCGGCAAGGGCTGCCTAGGGTCAATTTTTGGGCATTTCGGAGAGCTTCAGCGTTTGGTCCGTGTCACGGAGGCGGTGCTCGCGTGCACTCCGTGACACGTTGCTTATTATTCCGGGAAAAATTCCTACTTGTATAATTAGTACACTTAGGTTCATTTTTATATAGTCGACTTGGTGGAGTAAGAACGTGGGTTACGGGCGGTTGAGGGGACGAAAATCTTAGGGTTTTTTTCTCTATCTCTTTCTCCTTTCTTTCAATTGTTTGTATGATTTACACTCATGTGATGATGTTTAATCCACAAATGAGTGGCTAAATTCACTTCTTGTTGAGGTTAAGAACATTTGTATTGAAATGTGATTGTTGATCATTTGGTTTTCATCTTTTCTTCCATGGTTGTTCTATTAATTCTTGTTCTTACTGCATTAATGTTTTGGCCAATGTTAATGTATATCTAAAAATTCCGGTTTCACACTCGAGAGAGCACGAAATTGGAAAGTTGTGAATTAATAGGATATGATCTTTTCTTTGTTTGGGAAAATTGAGAATTGATTTACCTTTAGGATAGAAATATACCTGAAAGTCGTATTAGTCAATTACGGAATCAGTTTGTATGGCTAGAACATGAATTTCTTCTTATCACAGAAATGTAGGTGGAAAGTTCATGATTCTTAAGTTGGAGTTAAATACGAGTTTTAATCCATAGGCAATAATTCTTACTAGCAACCGGAGGAAAGATTAACCAACTTGTATCGATAGTTAATTTCTCTACATGTTCGTTTTAGCCTCAGCATGCTCACATTCATAGTTCAGACTCAAATTGTATATTTATTTAGACTTAGCATAAATTGGAAACTAAAATATAGAAATCTCTTTCACATTGTTGTGCCATTTTTGGAGTTACAGTTTATTGACACTTGAGTAGATTTGTACCGTAGTCCAGTCCCTGTGGGATCGATACTTGGCTTACTTGAGCCATTTACTACTTGCCTCGACCACGTGCACTTGCGTGTAGTTATCTAAAGACCCGAACACACACCATCTCCTCGTTGGGAGAATACCTCCACCTTCTGACTTCCAATGAATTCCTTCATCTTTACTAAAATAAGATCCTCATCTTGTCTGGATTTCACATCCGTCACCAAGGACGATTCTGATGCGCTTTTCACAACAACGCCGCCATCGGTCAAGTCGACCAATCTAACTCCCAACCTTGCAAGTCGATGGACATCTTTCACCAACTCTTTCTTTACTGATCCGCGTGGGACACACTATCCATAGAGAGCCTACTAAGTGCGTCCAGTACCACATTAACCTTACCCTGGTGGTAAAGGACACTCATGTCGTAGCCTTTAGTAGCTCCAACCACCTTCTTTGCCGAAGATTGAGATCTTTCTGCGTGAACACATATTGCAAGCTCTTTTGATCCGTGAATATGTCCACATGGACCCCATACAAGTAATGTCGCCATAACTTAAAGGAGAACACCACCGCGGCCAACTCAAGATCATGAGTGGGGTAATTCTTCTCATGGACTTTCAACTGTCTTGAGGCATATGTTATCACCTTCCCATGCTACATCAACACACAACCAAGTCCAGTTCTCGAAGCATCACAATATACCACAAAACCATCGGTACCCTCGGGTAGAGTCAACATTGGTGCTAAAATGAGTCGAGTCTTCAACTCTCGGAAGCTTTTCTCACAATCCTCCGACAATTGGAACATTACCTTCTTCTGATTCTACATGGTCAAAGGTGCTGCAATAGATGAAAATCCATCAACAAATCTATGATAGTAACCCACTAAGCCCAAAAAGCACCTGATATCTGATGGGTTCACCGGTCAGGGCCAATTCTTTACCGTCTCGATTTTCTGAGAATCTACCTTTATGCCCTCACTTGATACCACATGGCTCAAGAATGCCATGGAGTCCAGCCAAAACTCACACTTGCTGAATTTTGCATACAACTGATGATCCTTGAGGGTCTGAAGCACTACTCTCAGGTGAGCGGCATGCTCCTCCTCGCTCCGAGAGTATATAAGAATGTCATCAATGAACACAATCACGAACATGTCTAAGTATTCCTTGAACACCTTGTTCATTAGACCCATTAAAGTTGCAGGGGCGTTGATTAGTCCAATAGACATAACAACTAATTCTTAGTGACCATATCGAGTCCTGAAAGCGGTTTTCGGGATGTCACTCTTCCAAACCCTGAGCTGCTGATACCTGGATCTGAAATCAATATTGGAGAAACAATTGGCACCCTAAAACTGGTAAACCAAATCATCTATCCTTGATAAAGGATACCTGTTCTTGATGGTGACCTTGTTCAACTGCTGATAGTCAATGCACATTCGAAGCAAACCATCCTTCTTTTGGACAAATAACACGGGTGCACCCCATGGAGACTTACTCGGATTAATAAAACCCTTATCTAACAGGTCCTTCAACTAATCCTTCAACTCTTTTAGCTAAGCTGGAGCCATCCTGTAGGCCAGAATATATATAGGCTGCGTGTCTGAAAGAAGATCTATACCAAAATCAATCTCCCGCTTGGGAGGGACACCTGCAAAATCATCAGGAAAGACCTCTGGATACTCACATACTACTGGAAATGACTGGATAGTCGGGTTTTCGGAGTCTACATCCATAACCCTAACTAGATGGTACATGCAACCCTTAGAAATCATCTTTTTGGCTTTAAGGTAGGTAATGAATCGACCTATAGGCACAGCTAAACGACCCTTCCATTCTAAGACTGACTCACCCGGAAATCTGAACTCTACGGCCCGAGTTCTACAATTAACAGAAGCATAGCGTGCAAATAACCAATCCATGCTGAGAATAACATCGAAATAAATCATGGCAAACTCAATCAAATATGCTGAGGCGACCTTATGAAGGACTGAGACTAGGCAACCTCTATATACCCGTCTAGCTATAATTGATTCACCTAGTGGAGTGGAAATTGAGAAGTGTTCTAACACAGCATCGGGACCGACTCCGAAGCTACTACCCACATATGGTGTCACAAAAGACAAGGTAGCCCCCAGATCTAACAAAGCATAAACATCAATATGGAAAACCCGCAACATACCAATAACCATATCCAGGGAGACCTTCTACTCCTGACAGGAAGCAAAAGCGTAGAATCTGTTCAAGCGTTGGCCGCCAACTGTACTAGTAGATACGCTCTGATGTGCTGAGTGTGGGGGAGGGTCTACTTAGCTAGAAGACAGGACTCGACCCCCAACCTGATCCTGCCTCACAACTGGACAATCTTGAAGCATGTGGTCGGGCTGCCCACACCCGAAATAAGCACCTGACCTTCCAAGCACTGGCTTGTGTGCCCCCGACCACATCTGCGGATAAATTGAGATGCTGAAATCTGTGGGTCAGCTTCTCTGACCCCTCGAGCCTGATGCTTTTACTCTTTGATCATGTCTAGGCCTGGATGGCACACTCAAGGCCGAAGAGGCCGGGGCTGATAATCTCTAGTGAGTCTGCTCTAGGTGTCCACCACCAGACCTCTGCTGAGAGAACTTGTGATCCTCGGTCCTGGCCCTCTTGGCCTCCCTCTCTCTTGAATGTGCCGCCTCACTCTGCTGGGCGTACAACACCATATAAGGGAAGTCCATATCCTGGTGAAGCATAGAAATACGTCACTCCTTGTCCAAATACCTTGCTATACTGTGAACAAACCTGCTCACCCGCACCCTCTGGTCCACCACTAACTCCGGGGCATAATTCGATAGGCGAGTGAACTCAAGGGAGTACTCTTGCACTTTCATCCTTCCCTGCTTCAACTTTAAAAACTCAGCTGCTTTCAACTCCATCATCTCTCGAGAGAAGAACCGGTCTAGAAATGCAACTTGGAACTCCTCCCAAGTTACCGGACCTGCTCTTGCTTCCTTCCTTTCCTTCCATTAGCGAAACTAGATATGCGCCACCCCCTTCAACTAGTAGGAGGCAAACTCTATGCACTCAATACTACTCACCCCTATGACTTGGGTGATCTTGGCAATCTTATCAATGAAATCATGCGGGTCCTCATCTACCTTGGACCCCAAGAACTCCGGCAGGTTCATCCTCAAGAAGTCTCTGACTCGAGCCACTGCCGCATTGCCATTTTTCGGAACATGCACAATGGCTTTTTAATTGCTTGAGCAGTCGAGGCCTGCGCAAGCATTTGGATAGCGGCACGAAATTCCGTATGAGCAGCTAGCTTCGGTGCCTGAGGCTCCTAAACTGGTGGGGCTGGCTGATGCCCATACTCATTCCCTTCCTCGTGGCCTTCACCACCTCCATTCCACCTTCCATTCATTCTTCTAGGAGCCATGATTCTACAATCGCGATTAGCACAAATTAGAAGAATAGAAGGACTTTCATTGCACGACATAGATCATGAAAGAAGGGAATATTTCCTAAACATCTTGTAGCCTCTTCATCATAAGTGTGGCGCGCTTCACACTCATGAAAAAGACTCTACTTAACGCGACTTTCAGACTCCCTAGGACACTTCAAAACCTATGGCTCTGATACCAAGTTTCTCACGACCCAAATGGAGGCCCGAATCATAGACAAGGGACAAGGGACCTTGGTAGACCCCAAGTCAACCCATTGCATAAGAACACATCTAAACCATTCGATAAAATGATGAATCATCAATATACCTCAGCGGATGCCTAATTCAACAAAGCATCCGAATAACATCTGAAGCTACACATACTTAAGTCTAAAAGCCTCTATTCTGGAAGAGTTGATAGGTCACGACCCGAACTAACTCAACAATATTGAAACTGGAAATACATATAGGAAAATGATAGTCTAGTCCTTGGAGGATGAGAACTCACCAACTGAGTAGGAGCTAACTCTGACAATCGACTACGAACGGGGCTGATCCTGGGAGCTGGGTCCTATATCATGAAATGATACATCATAGAATGTATGCGGTCAGTACGTGAAATATACCGAGTATGCAAGGTAAGTAACACCACTTAAGTAAAATAAATCATTTAAAACATTTCATAACATATCATAAGCTTTCAAGTATGAGGAGAAAGGGCTACATGCATTCATTCTGAGATCGTAATCTTATCATAATATGACCATGCATAGCTTTATAATATCATGACTAACTCGAATGACTCAAAGCTAAAATGTAACATTTATGATTAAAGTTGAATAATGTGTCAAACCTTGCTTTTAGAACATGCATGCTTATAGTAACAATCATGGGTAATGAATATGCAAATATGAATCATATAGACAACGGGAGACTCGTCACTTAACCGACATACCACGATAGAGCTTACGTGGTCATTACTATTGCACTTAAGTGGACAGAGCCATCCAAAACCTTTCTAGGGCTAAGGACACTATCATGATATCGATATCAAGCTGAAGGAAAATTCGGGCATGGGGAAGCTCATTAGGGAGGTCCCAATTCATACAATATTAAACCTACATTGGCACGTAGTTATGGGGCATAGAGTGATCGACCCTTAGTCTACTCGATGCTAGACTCTTCTCCAAAAAACATGCAATGCTCTACATTGTATATAACGAAGCTCAACATCGTCTATTGACGAAGCTCAAGATGAAAGCATGCATAAATCAACATCGTATGAAACAAAGCACAACATTGTCCTTTTACAAAGCTCTATAATGACATACATCTCAATTATGAACTTATGCCTATGAGAAGCTTTAATTTGAAACATACCACAAGCTAATAATATGAAAGTTGGGAGACTTCACTCTAAATAATGTGGTAAGCTTATTTCGGGAAAATCATCATTTTAACTCAACATATGGGCATCGCCCAAAGCTTCACCATACTTTGATCTACACAATTCATTTTGAAAACAATATCATAATCATGGGTAGCTTTAGAAACATGCTTTTCATCAACAAATCTAATCATCATTATACATCCATCAACATTCTGTACTTTCATGAACTTCTTATCTATGGGCATTCAATTTTTATAATTAAGAAAACACAAGTTTTTCTTGATTGAAAAAAATTTAAAATCTTCCCAAGCTTCACAATTCATCAATATGAACATAATCTAATCATACACATGTATAGAGTATGTAATTGGGTAAAAAACCCTTACTTGATCATAGGAAATTTTCCTAAATTGATAGAAATGTGACAGAGGTGTGGAAGGGGACACCCACTCATAACCCTACATACCTGGGAGAGATGGTTTTAACACTTCTCTAATTTCTCAAGATGAGATTCCAATGGAAACCTTCAAAACTTGCTCTATATCCTCTCTTCAGACTCTCAAGTTTGCATGCATGGAATGAACTAGCTTAGAATAGGTTTTCCCCTCTTAAAACCCTGTAAAACGAGCCTTACACGATGTAGTATAGGTCTTAGAAACTTAGGAATTAAGGAAAAGCCCTTACTAAAATCGCTGAAAATAATTGTCAGGGGGTCCCATTGAGGGACCTAACGACTCGTCATGAGGGGCCACAACTCGAGGAGTCGTTCGTCAGGTACACTGCTTATAAGATCTCCTAGGCTCGTTACGGGTGAATTAATGATCTGTTTCTTGTGACCACGACTCGTGATCATCTCCCATCATGTACACTGCCATAGTCTCAAATAATACTTACCCGACTTGATCACGAGTCATCCCACAAATCATGGGGACAGAAGACGGCTCATGGGGTCCTTTCGTTAGGTACACAAGTTGACTTCCTTCATTTATTATTCACCCTCACCCCAGGACTGACTTGACGACTCGTGGTCAGTCGTGCCCACGCTTATGGGGACCTTTGCACTTCAATTCCTCCAGGCCTCCCCACAAGTCACCTGAAGACTCGTGGATTTTCTCACGAGTCGTCCAACCACTCTTCCCGCAACTAAAGTACCAATTTTCTAGATTTTTCCCTGTTTAAACTCCTAGGTCCGATCTTTGAGTTCTCAGGGTATAATACTTAATCATAGGAATTTCTCATACTTAGATAGGGATTGGGCATGGGTGTGGAAGGAAACACCCACTCATAGCCCTACATACCTTGAAGTAATGATTTTACCACTTCTCTAATTGCCCAAGATGAGATTCCAATGGAAACATTCAAAACTTGCTCTAAATCCACTCTTCAAACTCTCAAGTTTGCATGCATGGAATGAATTTTCTTAGAATGGGTTTCCCCTTTTAAAACCCTATAAAACGAGCCTTAAACGACGTAGTATAGGCCTCTAGGACTTAGGAATTATGAAAAAGCCCTTACTAAAATCACATAATTTGGCTGAGTGCTAGTCCCCACGAGGGTCTGGATGACTCGTGCTCACAGGCCACAACTCGTGGCCATGAGTCATCTAGTACACTGCTCAAAACAAC
>JACEIK010002116.1:194304-215252 GCA_018107945.1 Datura stramonium | reverse complement strand
ATCTATATTAGACTCAACTAAAGTAGACAATTTAAGTTAAATTATTTTGAATATAAACAACTTGAGATGACATAAAATTACTATTGTCTTTTTCAAATTCACAACATAAAAAAAAGATTCATTAAAAGAAGATAGATGAACGCGAAAATATACCAGGTTAGAGATTGAATCAAAGGTGTTGATGTAGAAGAGTTGATGAATTAAATTATGTAATTATAAGTTCTTTTATAGAAGTTGAAGAATTTAATATTAAGATATTATAATTATATTTAAAAATGGGAAATTCTTTAATCAAAAAGGAAAAGAAAAATCGTTTATTAAAAAAAAAAGAGAACGAAGTTTATGTTATCCAATCAAAAAGGAAAAAAGTTTATTGTGGAAGTTGTTTGTTTGTTTATTTTATTTATTTTTTAAAGGTTTACACTATAAATAGAGTTACGCCAAAAATAAAAAATTAAATACGGTAGTGAAGCATGAGGTTAAGTCAAGTGACGAATTGAGAACTAGCCACTTGACACTTTTACGACAAGAAAACATTTCATCTTATTATATATTTTTTACGACAAGAAAACATTTCATCTTATTATGGAAAAATATAAATCTAATAAATAATATTAATATTATTATGTTTATTTTTTTAGTTTTTTTAATTTTTTCAAATAATAATATAAGCACAAAAGTCTTTAGAAATGTTAATTGATTTTTTAAATTACATAATTATGGCGTTAATATGATATATATAATTATAAAAATATAAAAACAGAAAAAAGAATATTAAGTTATAAAATTTCAAATATTAAAAAATTTAAAAACAGAAAAAACTCTACCTGATTTTTTGTAAAATTTAATATTAAGATTAATATAATAATATTATTAATATTATTAATTTTTTTATGAAATATTATTTTAATTGTTGTTTGATAGATTGAAATTGAATTGATAATTGAGGTTTTTTTATTTATTTTATATTCTATATATTTATCATTTAAATTATATAGTTATGGTATTAGTAGCTAATAAGGATGTATATGAAAAGAAATCACGTTATAATTAAAGTCATTCTATTAGAAAATATTCATAGGACATATTCTATATATTCTAATAAATATTATTAATATTATTATGTTTATTATATAGATATGGTAAAAAAATTACGCCATAATTATAGTTATTTTAAATTATATATATTTATCATTTAAATTATATAATTATGACATTAAAATTAAAAATACAAAAATAATAAAAAAATTTGTATTATAAATACAATTTTAATATGATATATATATATATATATATATAATTTTTTTATCTTTTTTGATTTTTTTAATTATATATAATAATAATATTATTGTTAAGTTTATTATATAATATGGTAAAAAAATCATGACATAATTAGAGTAATTTTAAAAATATTTCTATGACATATTCTATATATTTATAATTTAAATTATATAGTTATGACATTAGCAAGAATATGAATATATGATGTATATGAAAAAAATCACGCTTCTAATTAGAGTAATTCTATTAGAAAATATTCCTATAACATATTTTATATATTCTAATAAATATTATTAATATTATTATTTTTTTTATTTTTTTTATTTTTTTTATTTTTTTTATTTTTTTTATTTTTTTTATTTTTTTTATTTTTTTTATTTTTTTTATATGTATTTTTTTTTGATATATGTATGAAAAAATTATTTGATTGAAAGTAACATGATATATATGAATACATCATGTCATAATTAAATTATTTTAAAATATTATAATATGAAAAAAAATAATAATATAAATATTCACTAAATAATATTAATATTATTAAGTTTATAAATAATATAGTAAAAATTACGCCATAATTAGAGTTATTTTTTAGAAAATATTTCTATGACATATTTCATATATTTATAATTTAAATTATATAGATATGACATTAGTAGTAATATGATGGCAGGGAAAAGTCACATCATAATTAGAGTCATTATATTAGAAAATATCCCTACAATATATTCTATATATTTATAATTTAAAAATAAATATAGATATTCGATCGACAAAATATAATTATACATTAGTAAAGAATATGAAGTATATGAGAAAAAAATCACACCACTAGAATCATTCTATTAGAAAATATCTTTACAAAATAATATTCTAATTATTAATTAAAAATTATAAAATTATTTAACTTAAAAAAACAAAAAAAACATTTGAGATAGTCAGTTATATGAAATTGGAAATTAAATTATGATTGAAATAAAAAGTGATAGAAAAAATATTTTTAAATTTATAATTTAAATTATATAATTATAAATTACAAAATAAAAATATTAAAAAAATCATTATTTTATATTATATAATTATCATTTAAATTACATAATTAAACCTTCTTGAAAACCATATTACAAGCCTTAAATTCTTTTTGAACTATTAATATTAAATAATATAAAATACGCTGAAAATACATAAACTTGAAATTTAATGTTAATTTTATATATATATATATATATATATATATATATATATATATATATATATAAATTATCAATATACTAAAGTCATTCTAATAGAAAATTAGAATCTACGTATATAATTTATATATTCATAAGTTAGAATCTATGGCATATTCTAAATTATTTAATTAGAGATATGTTAGCACATCATTATTTAATTAGCAATTATATGATTTATATGAAAAAATAATTACATTATAGTCATTCTTAATAGAAAGATTTCTATTTACATATTTTATATATTTAGGAGGATTCTTAACATAATACTTAACTATGATAGTATCTTCCGAGTATTAAAAAAAATATACATTTTTCCCATTACTTTCAAAAGAAGTGTATACTAAAAATTGACTTTGTCAGTGAGATATTATTAAAGATGCAATGGTGTTTGAAAGTTCGTGTCGTGCAATTTTGGATGGCTTCGATCGTGAAAATACGTATAACCCTATTTTAATAGAGATATTATCACAGATGAAAAAGTATTTGTATCATCTTATTATCATTATATATACATATGTTGACTACCCTCTTATGGATATAATATAGATATTGAATGTTTTATAGGGAGATCGTATCATGCAATTGTGGGGTATGCATATTATACGTATATTCAAAGCCAAAAATAAATGAGTTGAAATTATATACCATGAAAAATTTTGTTGTTGGTCCAAATAACGTGAAATATTAAGATCAATAAACATAAGTTGACACCAATATTTATTTAATAGAACAATTGTGAATAAAATAAATGATCGAGAATTCGCTATGCATATGTCAACACCAAGTTTTATGAGTAGTTGACGACCAACTTGATATTGACGAATGACTTATTTGATAATTATTAAATTTGCTTTTATTTATATTTTCATTTAGCAAAACTAAAAATATTTCTCATTTAGTAATTTTGCAAATCTAAGTTATTTTTTATTTATATTTTTAGTTAATTTATTTCTTAAATATTATTTGTGCATCGCACGGGTACTAATACTAGTTTAGATGTACTCCTACTTGGGTAAATTAAATTAGGTTTGACAGAGAATTGATCTAGTTTTATAATCATCATATTTGCAATCTATATCTACATATCTATATCTATATCTATATCTATCTATCTATCTATCTTATCTATCTATCTATCTATCTATCTATCTATATATATATATATATATATATATAAAGGAAGGCATGTGATAAGATAATGTGGTATCTCTTTATGGCCTAGAATTTTAAATATTTTTTTCTATTTTTTTTCTCATTTATGTGTTATGTTAAAAACCCAAAAGTCATTTCTTAACTTTTTAATTATATATATACTAAATAAACTACATTAAAAGTATTCTATTTATTTATTTTTCTTTTTTTTTGCTTTTTCCTTTTATTCTATTTATTCATTTTCAAAATATGTTTTCTATTCTTTTTATTTTTTTGTTCCATATTAAAAACTCAAAAAGTCACTTTAGCTCTCTTAATTATATTAAATATCACATTAAAAGAATATATATATAAAATCAAGAATTCTATTTTACATTTCTCTTTTCTTTTCTTTTTTTTTGCTTTTTCCTTGTATTCTATTTATTCATTTTTTTGACACTTTTTTTATTTTTTTCCTCATTTATGTCAGTGCCAAAAAACTCAAAATCACTCTTTAGCTCTCTTAACTATATTAAATATACTACAATAATATATATGATGTATATGTCTATTGACAATTTAATTTTTTTTGGGTTTTTTTGCTCCTTTACTTTATAATTCTTTTGAATGAAATATTTTTTCATTTATTTTGTGTCATGTTACCAATCTCAAAAGTCACTTATTTAATCCTCTTAATCACACTCTCAATCTCTTCCTCTCTTTTAAAAAAATAAATCTTTAACCCTCTTAATAATAATTTTATATGATCATCCTCTTTAATAATATACATACATGATACATATACATATACATATACATATATGTATATATATTATATATATTAAATATGATCCTATTTATCTTTTCTCATTCTTTTTAATTATTACTCTCATTTTTTATAAAAAAATATTATTAATATTATTATAATTGTTTAATTTTAAAATGTCTTATTATATTTTTAAAAAGTGATTTGAAATAAATTTGTATTATGTAATATCCATCTCCCAAATTTTTATATTTATAACTCCAGTTATTTAATGGACAAGTTTATAACACTAAAAACTACTCCAAATAAAATTATTTTGAGTTGTATTAGCTATGCTATATTTTGTAGCGCAAGAGCTACCGATGAGAGCATTTGTTTTTAACTTAGTCAAACCATGAATAAAAAAATATTTGAAATGTGAGTTTACTTTTTTGTATAAAAAATAATTTGAATATATTATATCGTTGTAACATAGTTCATCTTTTCCATTCAATTTTAACTATCGTATTCTTTTAAAATTTTCATTTACCTTAGTTAAGTTTTTCTATGTTCTTTTTATTGATGATGTTAACTTTTGTTTCTCCAAACCACAATGTTTTCAAATGTGAAAGCATGTACAAACAAAGTCAACTACATGTCGCTTAAGAAAGTATGTAGCGTCATTTCAATTTATATGAATCAATTTTTTAATAAGTCTATTGAGAACATTAGGATATAAAATTATTTTATAATTTCGTAATATGGTCTAATTCGCGTAAAATTATTGACATATTAAAATGCGCCCTCAAGATTTTTCTTTTTATTGCTGGTAAAAATATCAATATTTTAGATATTCATAGATCATTACAATTATTTGTTGGTCTATATCCTTTAAAATTACAACTTGAAAAATGCAAAAATGTTGGGTTAGATAAAGTACTTAGTAATATTGTTTGTCTTTCTCTCCTCACTTTCTTCTTCAATAAAGAAATTTTTGTTCACATGATTTAATTTTTTTATGTTAAACAAGTAGAAAATAAATATTAAAAATGAGTAATGAAGAATTAATCAAGATAGAAAGTAATTTTGATTTTTCTTTTTATAAAATTAATAAGAAGTGAAAGAAGACTGTAAGATGACTTGAGGATACCACCTGGTCAAGGATAACAAGCTTCTTAAGGGTATGAATATGAGAAAGAAAAAAAAAGTATGTATTATGATTTATAATTTATAATATATTTTGTTAAATATCTAAATTATATCTTGAAGATGAATTAATATACATATAAGATAAAGTAAGGATCGTAAATCTTTTAAAAGTAGAAACAACCATGATACTTGATAAAAAGTAATTAAATCTAGAATTATTATTGATGCTACTCGAATTGCCGCAAATGTTAATTTTTTTTTATGAATAAGAAGGATGATTTGATATTTTTACTTCTAACTTTTATATGCCTTTATGTAAAAATATTTGGTAAAGAATATATATATATATATATATATATATTATGTAAACAAGAAAATTTTGAAAATATCATATGGAATTAGAGTAATTCTGAGAAACATTATAGAGTAATATTTTGAGAAACATTAGAGTACATTTGTTAATGCATTTTATTGGCATGTGATCTTAAAATTTTGAAAATTAAAAAAACTCCTATTTATACCAAGTAAGAAAAAAAAGAAAAAATTAACTTTTTAAATTTTAATTATTTGATTTTATTTTGTTATTTTAATATTTTACAAAAATTTAATAAAAAAATTTAATTTTTTGAAAATTTTCATAAATTAGTATAAAAAGAAAGGTGAACTACCTTGATTATTTTAAGAAATGTGAATAATTATTATTAATTATATGGAGGAATTGAAGAAGCAAAAATTAATAAACTAAAAAGAGAACAAATAAAAGGGAGAACAGAGAAATAATGTCCGAGTTACAAAAAAATAAGATTAAAACTCCAAAATATATAAACTATTAAAATATCAATATTTTATAATATATAAAAAAAATAAAAAGTTTAATTTATTTCAATCATAATTTAATTTCCAATTTCATATAACTGACTATCTCAAATGTTTTTTTTGTTTTTTTAAAATTAAATTCTTAAATTTGCGAAACTATTTTAATTTAAAAGATTTACTAGCAATATTAAGAAAATAATTAAGACTAATAGGTTAAAATTACATGATTCTTAATTTGACACATGCACTGGAAGATTAAAATTAAAAAGGATCATTTGTTCAATAATTGTTAAGCTAAATTTTCTTTTATTGTTTGATATCAATCTTACACATGAAAATAGAAAAATAAAGTCAATCGACATGTAAAGATCAATATTTTTATATTAAAATTTTTAACAATAATTATTTTGTTATAATTTATCTATTTTTTTAATAACGAGTAATTAAACTCTATATCACTTTCTCAAGGTGAATGAGTTGAAATTAAGGCAACTAATTATTAAGTTGGGTACATAATTGTTATGTATTAACTCAACCATTGATTAAGCATAATCAATCTTTTGATTCACCTAATTCTTTTGCTAGCTAATTACTAACCTTAGTTCCTCTTGCCACGATCCAAATCTCTACAAGTTATGAGGGTACCCATCATTTTTCGTAGGCAAACCTCATTCATTATTAATCAATTAAGAACCCGGAAGCATACCTTTTAAAGCCTCATTTACCTTATGGAGGGCGTTAGTAGAGCCAAGCTCTACTAGCCTAGAATCCTACGTTTCGATTCATGCTGGGCATGCATTGTGTGTGTTGCCGACAGAGGTTACGAGGATGTTCAATATGTCATGGTCTTCTAGAAGATTTGCCACCTATACCGGATCACATTCTCCACATCTATGGGCCCGCACACCATGATATGCCCCTAGGCCTTCTCATGCGCGGGTGGGCTCGTGTTTGCAGTGATCCTCACAATACACTCCTCGATCCCTCCCTATCTTCATTTGTCGGAACTTATGGAAGAACAAAAAGGGTGGTCACATGGTTCCAAAAATGTTCAACCTACCGAGGGTAAAGTATGGTATTATTAGCGATGCAAGCCTACAAACTTTGATGACTATGATTTCCCTACGTACACCGGCCCAAGTCGGGGAGATCTTTGTGCTGAGTGGAGTCATGCGCACACGAGATTGTAGTCACCGTATTGGAATGGTCTGCCGACTCGGACTTGTCAAACTCAATACGTATGGAGTGCCCTTGCAATCCCGGAAGGATCGGGGCAGAGGTATTATCAGGATTGCTATGGAGAAATCTTTTATCACGCTTTGCCTCTCCTATCGTAAGGGACAAATAATCGTGCAGCAGAACCTGAAGCAAGATATATAGGTCTCACCTCGTGTCTTCTATACCCACTACTCAGCGCTATTCTTGAGGTTGATTCGAACTTCTAGTTGGATGGACAGGGCACTATTGCCCCACCCTAGCATCTCCACCACACCTTTATCGTGGACATGAGACACTATCACACAGCCTTCACACCTTCCTCGTGTCATCACATTTTCACAGAGAGGGCAACACTATCATGATGCACTATCTAAAGATACTACATCACTACTATCACAGGGTCATTTTCTTGCCTTCAGAACTACCACACACATCGAGGTTATCTTACTTACCTGACAAAATGGGCTTGCCTAACTCGAAGGAGGAAGACCAAGAGGATCAAAGAACCACCGTGAGATGCCGTGAGTTGCTCGTGTGCATCCAAGCCTCAGTATGGATGTCTCTATACCACCTTTGTCCGATACTCCCCCTTTTCGCATAGGCCATTTCTTTTCGAATAGGTCTTCTTGGTAAAGGGAGAGTCTCCTCATTTATTGCTTTCCTAGAATGTATGTATTGGAGAGGAGTCCTCTCCCTAGGCATAGTTTAGGTTTTCATTCTAGTATCGGGGATGGGTTGGCTAACCTTAGTAGGATGGCCGACCTATGAACCACCATAGGATCGGAGGTAAGGTTTATGTCCCCCTCTATGTACATAATTTTGTTTTACTATTTATGTTAAGGCCTGGGGGTGTTGCTCAAAAAAAAAAAAAAATTAAGATGAGTGAAACGCGGAAATAAATGAAGATTAAAGAAGTATGATTGAAATATAAAATTTGAATACCAAAGTCATAACAAATGCGGAAATGAATCTATGATTGGTGACACAATTACAGGAACATCTAAAATTTAATAATACAAGTCAAAAAGACTACCTACACAAACTGTCTGGAAAGATGAAAGACGATAAATAGAAAATAGATCCATAATCCACGGAACAACCAATAAGCTCATCCTGAACTCCAGTATATCTCCTCAAGTCCGACAATGACTCAATTGCCACTCGAATCTAGAACAGAACTTGCATGCAAAAGGTGTAGAAAAATAAGAGTGAGTACAAAAAATATGTGTACTCAGAAGCTTGTCAACCGACCCATTATGGAGCGATGGCGCGGGTTGGTCCTGCCATTGCCTTTTCCAATAAAATTATCTAAAATATCATAATAAGATCTCAATAATAATAATTTAATGGTCAATGAATATAATAATCAAGATAGATGAAATATCTGAAATCAATGAATGACAGAGAATGTCATAAACCGCCTCAAGAATAACATAGTACTTCTTTCAATCATCTCAACCAAACAAGGAGAAAAAAAAGTTCATTGTCACAATTACTGTACCTCTTCACCACTCAAAATTAATATGAAATATAATGAGGATGAAATGAAATAAAACTGCATATGCATTGGTCATTAACCTATATACACCCGCTTCCTCTGTCGGAATAGCGGGATTCAAGGGAAACTCGTGAGGTCCATATACACACCTTATACCTAAAAATTTTAGAATGGAATGCCCTGGATGCAACATCCTATATCTAAGAAATCCTATGTCGTGATTATATTGGTTGACCCTTTATCGAAATTTATTCTTTTACTTCCACAATGTCAACGTGCATAAAATATAATGTCAATACAATATTTAACACCAGATTTAAACCTCCATACAGATAGTCATAATCAAATCTGAATTATTTTAAAATGAGAGAAAGAAAGTAAAAGAATGACCAAATGAACTATATATAGGTATTCAACCAAATCAATTTATCGATACAAAGTGAGCAATAGATAAGCATCAAATCAAATTAATTTATCAATATAAAGTGAACAACAAATAGCCTCAAGCCAAATTAATTTATTAGGAATCATGCTCATGTAATCACGAAATCATCAATCAGATAGATAATCATTAATTTAGCTAAATCATGATATTGATACCTGCATAAATGCTCATCATCTTATTTATATGATACACTCATTAACCCCTTAATTCAATTAAAAATACATTAACATTTCATAGAGAATCTAGAAAGTCTCAACTTATCCTAATCGGAGCTCAAATGATCAAATTACAGGCTTGCCCTTAAACAAAACCTCTAGAATGATCTCGATCTTGTCAAATACATAATCTACATAAGTATACGAGTTCGTAGGAGCTCATATTTTCTACACTTCTATCTTAGTCCTGAAAAGTCAATTCCATGCCCCAAGATCAAAACAATATATTTTCTTTCAAAATCAGTTTACCATAACACAAGGATCTCAAATATAAAATTTTATTCAAAAAATGAGTTTGAATTGGACTCTAAATCATCAAAATACGATTTCTCAACTTTAGGCATAAAAAATTTATTTCTAGTATACAGTCGTGAATTAAGACACGAACTAAATAATGGAATAGCGAGGAATTCATAAATAAAAGGTTATAATCTTAGCCCAAGATAAAGTAGAGTAAAAACCTTTGAAATCACCTAAAAACGAGATCCAGTCCCCCAAAATCTATTTATGAATTCTATTATCGAAAATAGATTTTTAAATCTATCCATGTGTAGTCCTTCTACGTGAATGCAGTGAAAAACCCAAACCAAGACACAAACTCCTTCCTCTTTGCGAATGCAACCCCAACCACATGAACGTGAAAACCAAAGACCCTTCTTCTATGCTAATGTATCCCTTCCCTATGAATGAAAAGAAGGAATTCATTAGCACCAGAAACAACCAAAACCAACAAATGCAACTTCAATCAAAAATTCTGATCCACCCCTTATAATTCATTTGATACCTCTTAAATACAAATCAAATATATAAATCAATCATAAAACACGTTTCAAACCTATTGAAATCATCAAAACACCAATCTGAGGTCATCTTGACCAAATATTGACAGTGCTCAAACTTTACTTTTCTAAAATACTAACCAACCAATGAACCAAATCACTCCAACTAAGTCTTAAATCATCCTTCATACTTGATGGAACTGTCAAAACTTAAATTTAAACTTGTTAACCCAAAATATTGACTTTGATTAAACTTCTTAAAAATTAAAATTTCAAAATTGAAAATCTTCTCCAAAACTCATTTGATCACCTGAGAATCGTGTCACCCATTTTCTCAAAACAAGAAAAAGTAGAAAATGCAAAATGAACACGAGGGTCATTATATCATCCACTACTAAAACAAACGTTCATCTTGAAATAGAATGAGAAAAGAAGTACCTAAACTGTCACAAAGTTGGGGATATCTGTTTTGCATGTCTAACTCAGTCTCCTAGGTGGATTTCTCTACCAAATGATACTTTACTGCACCTTCATAGATGTTATATCCTTGGACTTCAGCTTCTGAATCTACCTATCCAAAATAGCTAATAGTTCCTCCTCAAATGTCAGATTCTGATCTAATTGCACTAAATCCTAGTGGATCATATGAGAACTATCAGAATGGTATTTCTTCAACATTAAAACATGAATAGTGGATAAAATCCTGATAAACCTGAAGACAAATACAACTCATAGGCCACCTCACCGATACGCTACAACACCTCAAACGGGCCAAGGAACTTAGGGCTGAGCTTGTGCTTATTGTCAAATAGATAATTGTGCCGATTGTCCCTATTATGGGGTGGTATTTAATTTTTGCCCCTCAAATATTTTAAATAATAAAAAAGGGACAAAAGTACCCCTAACATTTTTTAAAAAAATTCAAAAAAAAACCGCAAGACAAAAAAATCCGCATAGCATAAGTTAGTCTAGAAGGCATGGAATTAAGCTTTTGTCCAAGGCATTGAACTTTTGTCCAAGGCATAAGTTCAATAGGCAGAAGTTCAATTTCATGAACTTTTGCCTATAGACACAAGTTCCCTAATGAACTTATGCCTAGTAGGCATAATTTTATGTTGTTGAACTTGTGCATATGAGGCAGAATTTCATGCCATTTAGGCACAATTTCAATTTCATGAACTTCTTCCCTTCAATAACATGACTTTATGCCTACTAGGCATAATTCATGTTATGCTGTCTTATGAAATTATTCCTTTAAGGCATAATTTGAGCAAATACTTATGCCTTGCAATTTTATTTTTCTGTGCCTTATGAAATGTTGCCTTATGAACTTATGCATTATGAAATTATTCCTTTAAGACATAATTTGGACAAAAACTTATGCCTTGTGATTTTTTTCTATGCCTTATGAAATGTTTCCTTACAAACTCCTGCCTTATGAAATTATACCTTTAAGGCATAATTTGGGCAAAAACTTATGCCTTGTGATTTTTTTTTCCGTTAAGGATGCTTTTGACTATTTTTTTGTCACTTAAAGTGCCGAAGACACAAATTAAAGACTAAAAATTTAAGGGACAAAAATTAGAGTCCACCCCAAAATAAGGGTATTTATGTGAATGACTCATTCTCAAACCTCATAACATCCTTCATGGGTGATACTTTCTACGAAATTTTCTCACCAATCTTGAACTCTAAGTCATGAACCTTCTGATCCACATAATTATTTTATCTACTCCAGGCTGTGAGAATTCATGCCTAAGTCAATTTCATCTTATCCATAAAATCTCTCAATAAGTCTGTACCCCATGACCTGACCTAGAAAGCATCAAACCAATTAATAGGAGATCTATATCTTCCATATAAAGCCTTGAATGGAGCTATCTGAATGCTGGAATAGTAACTATTATTATATGCAAACTTCACCTAGGGAAAAATTTGGTCCCAATAACCTCCAAAGTCAATTGCACATGCCTATAATATATCCTCCAAAATGTGAATAGTCCACTCGGACTAATCATTTATCCGTGGATGAAATTTTGTGTTGAGATCTACCCGAGTACCTACTTTATTATGCGTAGACCTCCAAAAATGAGAATAAACTGAGTACCCCAATTAAAGGATGAAAATAGGCACACCATGCAAATAGACAATCTCCTAAATATAGACTTTTGCCAATCTCTGAAGTGTAAGTATTCTAGACCGAAAAACAATGAGCAAACTTGGTCAACCTATCCATAATGACCCAAATAGTATCAAACTTCCTCAAGGTATATGGTGAGCCTACCACAAAATCTATAGTAACATTCTCCCACTTCCACTCAAGTTTTAGGTATCCTCTGAGTCATACCACATGGCTTTTGGTGTTTATGCATCACTTGCTGGCAATTCAAAAACTTAAACACTGAAGTCCCTTGATCTTGGGTGTATATATGCTTGCTTGTCGTATTTTACCATGTTTATCATTTTTTTGAGAATTATATTAACATATAATTGCATGTTTTGATTAAAAAATCTTGATAGTGAGCTAAACCATGTGATTAGATGTTTTGTACGAAATTATGATGGAAATCAACTCAAAATGATCTAATAAGGAAGTTTCAGAGCTTTGGAGAAACTTTGAATGAGTTTTCGGGCAAAATAAAGTTAGTGTTATGATTGGGGCCCTACCCAAGAGCCAAAACTTTAGAAGAAGTTCAAGCAGTAGCCTAGCGCTCTGCCACAATGGTCCTGGCTCTATGGCTGGCGCCCCTCGCTAGAGCCAAAACTTCCATTTAAAAATTTCACAGACCTGGTGCATTAGACAGCGCTCCTCCTTAGGCTTACCCCGCACTTAGTTTTTATTTTTTAATTTATTTTGAACATAATTTATTTGGTATGATATTTTTTCTACACTTAAAAATAGTCCATAAAAATATTTTGGAACACAACTTTTGACCGAGAAAGAGCTATAAGCCGCTGTGGAGGCTAGAGAATTTATGTTTTATCTTTTCTTATCTTTGTTATTTATTTCTATGTAGTTCCTTGGATAAATTATTATATTTAATCTATGTCTATGTGGATCTAAACTTCTCGTTCTAGGATGATGATAACGATATAATTATTGAGGCATGAACTTAAGTTAAATTGCATAATTATCATAGTAGTTGTTCTTATATTCTTGTGCTTACCATATTAATGCTTTGCGACCATTGAAAACAATCTATGATATTGTTGTGAACACGGAAGAAGGATCAATAAGATAGAACGAAAATATAGGGAGTAAGATCTTTTCTTGAAGTAAATTGAGAATTGATTTGCGGCTAGGATAGAAATATACCTAGAATGCCTTGGTTATTAAATGTGAGAAACTAATTTTCTTCGCATGATTTATTCTTGATCATAGAAATATAGACATAGAATTGCATCCGAATATATGATTAGAGGCTTAGAAGACCATTATCATAAAATTAATCTGTAACACGCCAAAAGTCCCTAAGATCAAACTAGGGAACTGAAATAAAGAAAACAGGAAAACCTACACCAGGTCACAGAATGAGTCGTGGAGTGACTTGACGGGTCGTTAAGTGATCCATCGTGTGTGCCTCAATTGGTGAATATTGGGATTTCCTAGGGACTTATCGAGTTTGAGAGATGAGTCGTGGTTCCACTTAACGATTCGTCAAGTGAGTCATCGTCTAAAAGGGGTGGAAGAAGAGCAAATTCCAGTGATGACGATGAGTGGTGGCGAGGGGTCGTTGTGACACCTAACGAGTCATTAGGTGTGAAATGGATGGTTGAAGACTTGAGTCTCAAAGTTTCATAACGTATGGTGAAATGATCCATTAGGAGTCATGACGAATAATTAGGTGTAGTAGTCATATAAGCTCTAAAAAGGAGGAAAAAGTTACCAGTGGAAAAGAGGGAAGACCACGAGTCGTCCAGTGACCTAATGACTCGTTAGGTCCCTTGTGGTGACTGGCAGTGGGATTTTAACAATATGAATTCGAAGGGCATTTGTGTAGATTTTTATTATTTTAATCCCTAAACTACGTCAGTTCGAGTATGTTTAGAAGAGAATTAAAGGGGTTGATCGACTTATCCCTCTTATTTCTCTCTCAATCCTCGAATTCACTATGTCAAAGTTCCAGGCAGAATTCTTTGAGCAAAGCTAGGGAATTCAATCTTTCTTCTCAAATTCTCAAGGACATTCTTGGGGATCCTTCTTCAGGTATGTGGGATTTCAACAAGGGAATTGCTCTTCCCTTGTGCCACAAAACTCTTACAAAAACCCTATTAATTCTAGTTCTCTCAAGATCAAAGCTAGGGTTGTTCTTCAATTATATTATGAATCTTCCTTCTTGTCATGATTTTTGTGAAATCTTGAAAGTTATTACTAGTTATGATTCATGTTGATATCTTTTCCATGGAATGTGTTTTCGCCCTAATCTTGAAATGTAATTGAAAGAGTCTTGCATAATTGTCCAGATATGAAAGTTTCTTGATTTTTATAGTTCTTTTAATCACCATGATAGTACAGTTATGTGAACAATAGTTAGCTTATTGCTTGTTCAGTATCAATTAGTACTTAGCTCTCTCAGTGCCTTACAGAAATGTCATCTGATCAGTTTGACTACATTCAGTCTCTTAAGGAGTTCAGTAAAACTCTGTAGTCTCAGTCATCAGTCATTAGTTTATTCTTTAGACGGTTACAACACTTTCAGATAAAGTAGCTTTGGCTAATCTTAGAACACCTAGCTTTAAGCTATCAGGTCCTTCAGACTCTCAGGGTACTTCCAGATAAGTATTCCTGACTTAAGTCTTAGGATAACAGTTTCACGCTATCAACCTAGTTAGTTAAAATTAGGATTTCCAGTGGGAGTAGAACTTAGCACCGAGCAGGCCAGGGTTCATCATACCTAGGTTCCTAGAACTACATTACCACTGTAGTTTATTAGCCCGAATAGACATCATACTGTAATCACCCAATTTAGCTACTATACCTTGGCAAGGTATAATGAGCCTTCTCCGATAGGGGGGTATACATCGGACTCCACGTCCATCTCACGTGGTTACATGTCGGTTATAGTTCTCCCACAATATAGTATAGTACAACTCAGTCTAGTACAATCACAGTATTTCAGTTTTCTAGATCTACATATGACCTTTAGATAGTTATTAGTACTAACAACATTATCAGCTTTTCAGATGTTTTCAGTATTTATGATTCCAGTTATGGTCATTGTATGTTTTGTTAGTTCAGTTTATAGATTTTCAGTATCTTTATATTTACTTTATATATCACTTACTTAGTACATTCAAAGTACTGATGCATACCTTCTATGCTGTATCGTATTATGATACAGACATAGGTTCTCAAACTCAACACCGTCAGTAGTCCTTCTCTAATGATGTTTAGCAGACCTCTATGGTGAGTCCTTATTTGCCGAGGGTCGGAATTTTTTTAGCTATTGTATTTTGTTTCTAGTTTCAGACCTTAGAGTTAGCTGGAGACTTGTCCCAACAACTTACCAGTTTCTTAGTTGGCTTTCAGACAAAGTTAGTAATTCAGTATATTATCTGTTGTTGTTGTTGTTGTTTAAGACATTTATCTCAGTAATGATTTCAAAACTTCTAGTTACAACTTATTTTCAGTATTTCAGTAGTATGCTATGGCATGGGTTAACTTGGGGTCACTTATGGCCCTAAGTACCATGTTGCATTCAGGGTGTAGACTCGGGTTGTGACAAACTTGGTATCAGAGCCCTAGGTTTAGAGTGTCTTAGAATGTCTGAAAGGTGCGTCAAGTAGAGTATTTTTCATGGGTGTGAAGCGCGCAACACATATGAGGGGGAGGCTACGAGGCATTTCTAGGATAATTCCCTTTATTCATAATTCTTATTGTGCGTAGAGCTTTAAACTCTAATATATCCTCCTAACTCATGCTCCACTCTTTTATGATAATAATGCCTCCTAAGAGAGGAAATGATAGAAGGACCGGGAATGCTAACCATCTTGCCCTGCCAGCTCCCGCAGCTCCTCAGGACGACCAGATGTCCCACACAGAATTTCGGGCCGCTATTCAAATGCTGACTCAAGCAATGACCAACTAGGTCAACCAGTAGGTCGTGGTACTAGTGAACACCAATGGGTCTGCAGCTACAATCAGGGTTCGGGATTTCACACGAATGAATTCTCCAACTTTTCACGGGTCTAAGGTGGAAGAGGACCCACAAGAGTTTGTGGACGAGATCTAGAACATCACCCAAATAATAGGTGTCACCGTTACTGAGAGTGTTGAGTTAGCTACCTACCAGTTGAAAGGGGTGGCTCATATTTGGTACAAGTAGTGGAAGGAAGGGAGGCCAAATAGAGTAGGTGCAATAGAGTGGGATGAGTTTGTTACAACATTCCTTGACAGATTCTTTCCACAGGAGTTGAGGGAAGCTAAGGTTGACGAATTCATGAACTTGCGGTAGAACAACATGATAGTGGAGGAGTATGCACTGAAGTTCACTCAGCTGTCGAGATATGCTCTATAGATGGTTGCTGAGCCGAGGGCTCGTATGCTCAAGTTTGTTAATGGAGTTTCAGATTTGGAGCTTAAAGAATGCAGGACCACCATGCTCATCAAGGATGTAGATCTCTCCAGCATCATTACTCATGCCCAACAGATAGAGGCAGAAAAGTTAAAGGAGATTGAGAGAGAGAACAAGCGGGCAACGACAGACCAATTTGAGTATGGCCAGCAGAGGTCAGGCGGTAATAGTCGCCCGTAGCAACAACAGAGACCTCCAACACCCTCATCAACCGGTGCCCCGTCTTTCCAATTCCACAAGGATCGAAGGAGTAGAGCATCAGGCTCCCAGTCCCAGAGTCATATTTCTAGCAGCCGCTCATTTCCAGTTTTCCCTAAATGTGGAAAGAATCACCCTAGGGAATGCCGTTTGGGCAAGAGGGTTGTTTAAGTTGTGGCTAGCTGGATCACAAGTTGAGAGAGTGCTTGTCAGTAGGATGGGGAAGGGCCCAGTCTACTACCTTAGCAGCCCTAGTGGGTCGCTCAGCTCAGCAGGGCACTACTGCAGGCATAGGTGGCGGTCAACACTAGAATCATTTCTACGCTCTATCTTCTCAGCAGGATCAGGAGAACTCACCTGATGTGGTTACTGGTATGTTGTGTCTTTTCCACATTAATGTATATGCTTTGCTAGATCCAAGAGCCACACTTTCCTTCGTAAATCCTTACATCACTGTTCAATTTAATATTAGTCCAGAAGTCCTCTCAGAACCATTCTCAGTTTCTACTCCGGTAGGTGAGTCAGTAAGAGCTAACCGGGTATATAGAAATTTTCCAGTCATAGTGTTGAGTAAAGTCACCTCAGTTGATCTAGTAGATTTATACATGGTCGACTTCGACCTCATCCTTGGCATGGATTGGCTACATTCTTGTTATGCTTCAGTCAACTGTAGAACCAGAGTTGTCAAGTTTTAGTTTTCTAACGAGCTAGTCTTAGAATGGAAAGGTAGTGTTTCAACACCTAAGGGTCGATTTATTTCCTACCTTAAGTCTAGGAAAATAATCTTAAAGGGTTACATCTGTCACTTACTTGGGGCCAGGGATTCCAGCTCTAAGACCCCGACTATTCAGTTAGTTCTAGTTGTTAGTGACTTTCCTGATATCTTTCCCAAAGATTTTCCCGGAATCCCTCTCGAGTGGGAGATAGATTTTGACATAGACCTCCTTTTGAATATCCAACCCATCTCTATTCCTCCTTACAGAATGTATCCAGTGGAGCTTATTGAAGGAACAACTAAAAGACCCTCTAGATAAGGGCTTCATTAGGCCCAACATATCTCCATGGGGTGTCCCAGTTCTATTCATGTGAAAGAAAGATGGTACAGGATGTTAAGAACAAGTATTCTCTACTCAGGATTGACGACTTGTTCGATTAACTTCAGGGAGCTAGTTGTTTCTCCAAAATAGATCTCAGATTAGGATACCACCAGCTCAGGGTCAGAGATTGTGACACTTCGAAAATAGACTTTAGAACTTGATATGGTCACTATGAATTTGTAATCATGTCATTTGGACTAACCAATGATCCTGCAGCCTTTATGGACTTGATGAACAGGGTATTCAAGCCGTACCTAGACATGTTCGTCATTCTCTTTATAGATGACAGCTTGATTTATTCCAAAACAAAGGAGGAACATGCAGACCATCTGAGAATAGTTTTACAGATCTCAGGGACCATCTGTTATTCACCAAATTCAACAACTGTGAATTCTAGATAAAATTTACTTGCTTTCCTCGGTCACGTGGTCTCCAGAGAGGGTATTCAGGTGGATCCTCAAAATATAGCAGCAGTCAAGGACTAGCCAAGACCCACCTCTCTAACAGACATCAGGAGTTTCCTAGGTCTAGTTGGCTATTCCAGACGGTTTGTGGAAGGATTCTCCTCCATAGCCTCCCCTTTGACCAAATTGACTCAGAAGAAGGTGAAGTTTCAGTGGTCTGATGAATGTTAAAAGAGTTTCCAGGAGTTGAAGACTCAACTCACTACAACCTCAGTTCTGACTCTGCTAGAAGGTTCAGACGGTTTCGTGATCCATTATGATGCCTCCAGAATTGGTCTTGGGTGTGTTCTGATGTAGCATGATAAGGTGATAACTTATGCCTCCATACAACTTAAGGTTCATGAGAGGAACTATCTGACTCATGATCTTCAGTTGGAAGTGATAGTGTTAGCTTTAAAGAGGAGACACTATCTCTATAGGGTCCGTGCAGATGTCTCCACCGATCACAAGAGTCTACAATATGTATTAAGTCAAAAGGATTTGAATCTACGTCAGAGAAGATGGCTGGAATTATTGAAGGACTATGACATAAGTGTGCTATACCACCCAGACAAGGCCAATGTGGTGGCTGATGCCCTAAGAAGGATGTCTGTAGGAAGCATTACTCATGTTGAAGAGGGAAGAAAGGAGTTGGCAAAGGATATCCGCAGGTTAGCTCGATTGGGAGTGCAGTTAGTTGATTCAACTGAGGGTGGAGTTATAATCCTGAGTGGGTCAAAATCCTCACTGGTGGTAGAGGTTAAGTCAAAGCAGAATGAAGAGTTAATACTACTCAAACTGAAAGAAGTAGTTCTCAGAAAAGAGGTGGAAGCTTTCTCCAAAGGGGGAGATGGTGTACTTTGTTACTAGGGCAGATTGTGTGTTACTAGCACTTTGGTTTGAATCATGCACAATTTCTCTTTTTTATACTACTGAGCCTTAATCTATTCAACTAAAAGTGATTGTGCCGCCACACAAGCAAGAAGCATACCATGCTCTAAAATGTCAAGTATCACAAAATTATTAGCCAAGATTTGAACATCCATAGCCAAACGTCACTTTTCCACTTATAACATAGTCAAGCTATCAATGTTGATCGCCTTTTGACTTAAGATATATGCTACCATATTAGCCTTTCCGGGATGATACAAAATAATCATATCTTAGTCTTTGAGCAACTCCAACCATATTTTTGCCTCAAATTGAGATCTTTGTATTTGAAAATGTATTGAAGATTGCAATGATTCGTGAAAACCTCACAATGCATATCATAAACGTAATACCTCCAAATATTCAAAGAAAATACTACCACTTTCAACTCTAAGTCATGAGTAGGGTAGTTCTTCACGTGAATCTTCAACTGCCTCAAAACATAATCTATTATCTTGCTTTTTTGCATCAAAACACACCCAAGAGAAAATCATGATGCATCACAATAGATTATAAAGTCTTCATTTTCCTAAGGTTAGTCCAAAATAAGAGTTAAAGTCAATAAAGTTTTGAGCTTTTCAAAGCTCACCTTATAATCATTAGACCACTAAAAAGTCAACTTCCATGATTAGCCGGTAGTAGCCTGCCAAACCCAGAAAGCTCCTATTCTCTATAGCTAAGGTGGGCCTAGCCCTATCCTGAAATTCCTCTATCTTCTTAAGATTCACCATAATACCATCCTTAGTCACCACATCACCCAGAAATAACATATAACTCAACCAGAACTTGCACTTCAAAAACATGGCATACAACTGCTCATCTTTCAAAGTCTAAAGTGCAATCCCCAAATGCATCTGGTGATCCTCCTTGCTATGAGAATAAATTAGAATGTCATTGATGAAGGAATCCAAATAAAACCTAAATACACCATTCATCAAATCTATCAACATTGTTGGGGCATTGGTCAATCCAAGGGACATGACCAGAAACTCATAATGACTATGAGGGGTCCTCAAAGTCGTCCTAGGGACATCCTCTAATCTAATCATCAATTGATGATAGTAAAACCTTAAATAAATCTTTGAAAACACTGATGCATGATCACGGGAAATAATATAGGTCCCGTGATATGCTTTATAGCTTAAATTAGTCGTGTTGTCTAAGCTATTTGATACATTTTCATGTGATTTTATATA
>JACEIK010002116.1:156281-186991 GCA_018107945.1 Datura stramonium | reverse complement strand
AGTTAGAGGAATGGGTCCAGTCCCTTGGGTTCGATAATCCGGTTCTTAAAAAGAGCCACTATATTACTTGTACGACCCGTACACTTGCGGGCACGTCAATGCACCCTGAAGTTGATCAAACAAGTCAATAATATGTAGTATATGATACTTATTCTTGATGGACACCTTATTCAATATTGATAATCAATGCACATTCTCATAGACCCATCTTTCTTCTTCACAAATAACATCGATGCTCTCCAAGGGTAAACGCTCAACCTAATAAATCCCTTGCTTAACAAATTTTGAAGTTTATCTTTTAGTTCCTTCAACTCTGTTGGAGCTATCCGATATAGTGGAATAGAAATGGGTTAAATGTGTAGCTCCAAGTCAATACCAAAATGAATGTCACGGTTAGGTGGAACACCTAAAAGATCTATTAGAAATATCTCTCCGAGAACTCTCTCACCATTGGTATTGAATCAAATGGGAGAGTATCAGTACTAGTATTATGAACATAGACCAAATAGGAGAGACAAACCTTCTCAACCAACCATTGAGACTTCAAAATAAAATCACTTTTAAGAGATAAAAATTTCTTTTTTTTTCATCAAACCAAATCCTATGGCATACATGACCTTCACCTCAAATATCATAATATATCTCCAATATATACTTAAAGTCATGCTCTATCCTTAGAGCATCTACAATAAAAGAAATTAAGAACATGAGTGAGAAATACTCCACACGGCACTCTAGGACCTAATTAAAAGAATATATTCTTAATTTCATCTAGGGTTTAAGCTCAAAACATACTCCTTATCTTCAGTTTCAAGTATTTAGACTTCCCTTGATCTGCAAAACAAAACATACAAAAACATGACACTATAGAAAAAGTTATACTATTACAACTTGTTCCATTCTAACCTAGGGACACCCAACATGGCTAAGGTCATTGTTATTTCTCCCAAATACATATGCAATAGTACATGGTTGACAAATGATATAGTGACTTGAAAGTCAAAATATCATACCTATGGAGACTTGTTTCATGATTTATCAAGATCAACAATTACCAATTAATCAAACAAGTGTTTTCACCATAACTTGGTTTTATTAATTATAATCTACTGTAAAAGTAAACTAAGTAACTAATCTAACAATTATCACTATCGGTTGCTAAGACGTTGGGATTTAACACAATAGGAGATGATTTTTTAGAGTTAGAGATTTGCTAACATTTATGTTGATTAATCACATACTTGACTTTGATTTTCTACTGAGGTATTAATTAAAAAGAATTACTGTGACTAGGCTCTCTCGAGCTCATAACCCTTCTATCAATGCCCTCTCTCGATGCGTATCAAATGATTAGGATATGAGAAAAACATATACAAATATGTTGTGCATTAACCAAGCATGGTGATTAGGTATATCTCTATCCTAACCATAAATCAATCCCTTATGAGGGTAGAGATCGTGATCTACTTAACCTTATTGCATGCCCTAGACTCCTCCTCTCAATTCCAAGCTAGGGTTTAAAGATATGCTCTATTGGTAATGAAGCAATAAAATAGTTAAGACCAAGATTAAGTAAATAAAAAAAATAGTCGTAGCTCAAATATAAATATCTTAACAAGTAAAATCAAATTCATACAACAACAGTCATGCATATACACTTCTAAAAAAGATGAAAAAAATGTAAAACAAATGATTTTGTAGCTCTATATGCCCTAAGTCTAATCCTTGAAAAATATGTTTGAACTCTTTCAAAAATGACCCAGGCGTCTATTTATAAAGTTGGAAAACCTTTAGACTAAAACTCTCCTAGTAAAGTGTGGACTCAGCTAAAATCAAATGTTGGCCCACCTTTTACCGTGTCATTCTGGCTAGTGTGGTGAATTCTACCGCATTGGGTGTTATAGCGCACTTCCATGAAGTTTATATTCTTAGAAAACTTCAACTATCTTGATTATGTTCACTGCAATGCACTAGCCATTAAGGTCAACTGACCATATAGGGTAGTGCGTCGTACTAGCTCTGTGTGCCTTCTTAACTTAGATAAATTCTTGAGTCCACTTCCGTTCCATTGCATCGCGCTGACCAACATGGTGGATTTCATCGAGTTGGTGATTGCATCATGGTGAAATCTCCTTAGTTCTTGACTTGGGAAAGTATAATACCTCAAAAGTCCCTAAGATCAAACCTGAGGATTGAAGTAGAGATAATAGGAAAATCTACACCAGGTCACAGAATGAGTTATCAAGTGATCTGTTGAGTCACTTGACGGGTCGTTAAGTGACCCAATGAGTGGTGCTGAGTTGGGAAAATATTGATTTCCAGAACACCTCACGGATTGAGGGACGAGTCATTAAGTTACCTGAAGACCCGTTAGGTGACTCATTAAGTGGGATAAGTTGGTGAAAAACCTAAGTTTCAGAGAGTCTTGATGACTGGTTAAGTGACCTGTTAAGTGTCGTGAAGAATCTTCAAGTAGAGGTGTCAAGAAAAGATCAGAGAAGGAAATTTTGGTCCCAGTGGTAATGGGTCAAGTAACGACCCATGAGGTAAATTGTTGGGTCTGGGAGAGACCAATTCGCAGTCGGGTTATTAAGGATGTTTCCGTAATTTCTAAGTTCCTACTACACTAAGTCGTTTTAAGCCTCCTAAAGGGTGTTTTTAAAGATTTTAATCATCCTAAGCCCCCATCCTACTCCTAAAACTCTGAGTTGAAGATCAAAACCCTCTCAAGTCTCAAGCATCAAGGTCCTCTTTCTTCCCCAAATCCTCTTGGGCATCAAACCCTAGTAAGGATTCCATCAAGATTAGGTATGTAGGGTTATGAATGGGGAAAATTCTTCCACCGTCATGCCAATTTCACCCCAATTCTATGATTTTAAGACTCTAAGTTTGTCATGTTGAAATTATAGGGTTTCACCTAATTCCATGAAATTAATCATGATATCTCTATGGGTTCGATTCTCTCATGTTCCATTTGATGAAATATAGTTATTATGAAAGATTTTAATCTCAAGTTCTTCATGAATTGATGATCCCAAGCTTATGATGTTTTTTCCCTATTATGCATGATCTTACAAATTTCAAGCTTATGATCCCATGATTTCTAGTATTATGAATTATTAAGTATGCATGGATATTATGAATTCTTAAACTTATGAATCTATGATTTTGAATTATGAAGCTTATTTCAAGTATGCATGATATCATGTTTTGGGCTAGCCCATGTAAAGCCAAGTATATTTTATCATGATTTTAGCCAAGCATACATGATCATCTTTAAAGAAATGTTTGGAGTCAAGATTCCCGAGTAAATAGTTCAAGCTATGTTTTTATAATATAATTATGAGCTATATGCATGTTTTGAGAGTAGTGTCTAGCACCGAGTAGGTCAAGAATTTAGAGGAACCCAGTCTTAGAACTTCGCGCCACTGTAGGTATATATTTATATTTGGGACCCCTCAAGAGAGTGTTTCCCCCACCGAGGGCACACCGTGATATCACACCTTATTTGCCGTTTGCCTTGGCAAAGCTTAGGATGGATCTCCTCCATGTGGGCTAGATGTGGGATAATCATGTGCTCATATGTGATGGTTGTCGGTTATGACGAGTCTCCCATTGCTCCTCATGTTTGCAGTTGCTCATGTTCATGTCTTATGCTATTACGTTTTTAGCATATTTGACCAATTGATCAATTTATGAGTTTTCACGTATGATTTCAAGTATGGAACACGATATGTTTTCTATTTCTAAACCTTGGGTCACTATTTTAAGAATATGATGAATATCTCATGATTATAATTACTTCAGAAATATGACATTTAGCATGTTGTCCTTACTCTCATGTTCTATCTTGTTTTATATTCGTGATTTCAGACTATCATTTTACTAGCATGTTTTACGTTCTCTACATACTCAGTATATTTCAAGTACTGACCACATATTATATGCTATGTCATCTCATGATATAGGTTCGGGTGATCCGTCACAGTCTTGTCGTTAGCTTGCTCCCGCTCTTTTTCCCAGTTTTGGTGAGTCCTCATGATACGAGGACGCCAGTTTTGATCATGTCTCTTTTTTTATTATCTTTTAATTCCAGACTTAGCAAGCTAGTTGGGGTGTTGTCCCATCAGGTCGTCAGATGTTTAGAGGCTTTTTAGATAGTTATGTATAGATGGTTCAGCAATGATAGCTTGTGTTTATGCTCATGCTCTTATGTTATGCAGATTTCCTCTTATATTACGTTTATACTTTATTTCCACTTAGTAATTCTCTTATTAATCTATGTATGTGCCAAGGGTTAGCTTGGATCCATTCGTGGTTCTAGATCCCGTGTCGCCGTCCTGTAGTAAGAGGAGTAGTTATGAACCCTGTAGACCATCCCCATGGGGGTGGTGAAGGGGGAGCCCCAATTGGTAGAAAAAACCCACGGTGCAGGGTCCCAGCTCGGGTCGTGACAGAAAATTTCTGATCCTTCAACATTTGATTGTGGCACGTAAGCCATTGCGATGGATTGTAACGCATTGATCATCATACCGCAGTGACTTCTACTTTTTGACTTGGCCAAATTCTTCGAGAGTCTTCACTCCTTCACTACATCATGCTGCTCACTGCATTGGATGTCACCTTGTTAGGCATCATGATGCGGTGGCTCTGCATTTCATCGACACTTAGCCAATTTATTATATTTTTTTTAATTCTTGCATAGTGTCATCCAAAATCACCTTTATTCACAAAAATAGCCCGAATTAGTCAAATATCTCATTATTAACATAAGTTAGGTGTGTTCTCATAATTACATATCAAAATAAGAAACAAATATGCATCAAATAGTGTGAAAAAATATGTAAATACACCTAATATCAACTGTCTTGATATGACAATCTAGAATCGCATGATAAAGCGAAAGTCAATCCATACCCAAACTAACATCGCATTAAATTATATCTAATATAATCAAATCAACTTGTGTGTCATACCCAATAAAGAAACTACATAGGACTGTACACCCGATCCACCACTAAAGAATCACCCATGAGAGTAGAAACATGTATAGGCATAGAAAGAGAGTCACAAAGCATATCAAAATCTGATTTGAAGTATGCAAACACATAGGAGAAATTAGATCTAGGATAAAATAAAATGGTAATAGGTTTATGTGCATACTGGAATAATACTTGCAATAATAGCATCAGAGCCCTCTACCTCTGGTCTACCTGGGAATGGATAACAATATGCACAGTCACTCTCGGCTTGAGTAATCCTCTAAGACTAACCTTGTCCGTCTGTACACCACCTTTTTCTGAGTGAGAACCACCTTAGCCTCTAGGCTTTGTTACTGCTAGAAGGAGTATAAGAACGCAAGTGCTGACTTCTCTGCTTGAGAGGTGACCGATCCTTCTTAAAATGACCTAGATTACCACACAAATAATAAGGACTAGGTATCACCATAATAAGTAGAATGAGGGTGGTCTGGATACCCTTTATAACCCTATGATCTCTAAGAATAACTTTGAGGATCCTATCCTGAACTATAGGAATTTTGTCCAGACTGACCTCCCTCAGATTCCTGATCGTTGGATGAAATTGGTCTACCATAATGTTGATGCAAACTCCTTTTAAAAAATGCCCTACCTCCATATAAGGTTCCACTATAAGTACCATAAGTACATGATCTATTGTCCCTAGCATCACCAAACTCCTAACATCTCATATACTCAACCCCTTGGCTGCATCTACCATTCCCCAGAAAGTACCCCCAACATATGTCGTATGATATGTTGATACACGAATAGAGTATATCAAACCTTTCACAAATCACCGAATCCTCTTATCTTCATCAAGAAAACTCATCAAGGCATGAAACCTAGTCCCATACTCAGTCATTAATATACCATCCTATGTTAGTTTCTCAAATTGATCCTTCTTTTCTTCCCACACGCTATAGGGGACAAACTTCTCCAAGAATACATAAGTAAATTGATCCCAATATAAAAGAGGAGACCCAACCAGTATGATCTTGATATAATCCCTCCACTACTACTTGGTTGGTATAATAATCTAAAATGTGATATAATTAACTCCATATGACTCTACCAATTCCAAATTATGCAACCTCTCGTGTCAGTTGATGAGAAACTCATATGCATTCTCTCTCTGTCCACTCTTAAACTATGGATGATCCATATTTCTTATGCAGTCAAACGTGTGTTTCTCCTTAATAGAAATAGTAGGCCTAGTAACTAGGGTGGAGCAACGCCCAACAAAGGCATACCCCCAAGTATAGGAGCTATTATTATGGTTTTCCCGCTAGAGATTAAAGACTTAAAACTGTTTACTAATCAGGAGTTTGACCTCCCACCCTGATTTGAGAACCATCAGGCATACTGGGTAGAATACCAGCCTGAGTCATACCCTCCAGAAAGCTGAGCATATGGAAAAAAATGTCTTGAAGTACTAGAGTATCAACAAAACCAGGTGGTGCTTGATCTGCCCCTACCCCCTTAATATAAACCCGAACAACCTCGAGAATATAGTTAATATCGGGAGACTTTTCTCTAATTATAGCTTAGCCAGTTGTCTACGCTCTAGCTCTAGACTGTGTCATACCTTAGTCTCAGTACGTACCTTGACCTCTACCCCTACTGTGTGCTATGGTCCTGACAACAGGTACAGGTGCAGGCTCCTAGTCTCTAGCCATCATAGAACAAGTCTTCACCATCTGTGAGAGAATGAAATAGGTATACTTAGTGTCTAAAAATATCAAATACACATGATAAGGAAAGAATAGAAGTTTTCTAATATCTGGTAGCCTCTCAAAGATAAGCATTGACGCCTCTGCCTCAATTTACAAGACTCTACTATACATTCCTCTCGTACTCATGGGACCTAAGAACCATGCTCTAATACCAAATTTTCACGACTCAAATTTTATTAAGTTGAGAGGTCACTCATCATTCCCCATAGGCTAACACAATTTATTATTAATCAATTAAGATGAGTGAAAAATAGAAACAAATAGAAACCAATAAAGCATTACTAAATATAAATTTTGAATTCTAAAGTCATAACAAATGCTAAATGAAAGAAACCCCCAAAATTTGTGACAGAAGTACAAGAGCATTTAAGATTCAATAATACAAGTTTGAAAGAACACATAAGCTATTTAGAAAGATAAAAGATGGTAAATAGAAAATCCAGAATCTAGTGTTATAGAATGCCCAAGTAGCTCACCCTGACTCTAGTATGTCTTATCAAGTCCTATGATTACTCAACTTCCACTAGAACTTGGAACTAAACTTGCATGAAAAAATGCAGAAAAGCAAGGATGGGTATGGAAAATACGTGTACTCAGCAGTATTATTGATTGACCCCATTATAAAGTAATGGCGAGGGCTGGTCTTACCATTACCTTTCCCAATAAAATTATCAGAAATATCAGAATAAGATCTCAAATAATAACAACTCAACGGCCAATGGCAATAATAATCAAGATACATGAAATATTTAAAGTCAACCAATAAGAAAGAATTTCACAAAATGCCTCAAGAATAGTATATCATCTCTTTCAATCATCTCAACCAAGTATAAAGGAATATAGCTCGCTATCACAATATGTACTATTTCACCACTAACAATCAATATAAAATGTGATGAGAATGAAATGAAATGTAAATGCATATGCACTAGTCAATAACATGTACACACTCATTTACTCTGTCGGAATGACAGGACCCATAAAGTACTTGCAAAGACCATGTACATACCCTATACGGGACAACACTATAATGAAAAGCCTTGATTAAACAACATGTACCAAATAAACCTTATACTCTGAGTACCTTGGGTGACCCTCTATTTAAATTTATCATTTACTTTCTCAATGTCAATGCGAATGAAATATAATGTCAATACAATATCCAACACCGAATTCAAAACTCAGAAAAGCGTTAATCAACTTTAAATCATATAAAAATGAGTGTAAAGAACTAAAAGAAAGTCAAATGAGCAATATAAAGGCCTCTAGTCAAATAACTTTATCAATTCTAAGTGAGCAATAAGCAAGCCTCAAGCCAAATCAATTTAACAATACTAAGTGAGTAATAATAGCCTCAAGTCAGATCAATCTATCATGAATCATTCTCACGAAATTATGAAATTATCAATCAGATAAATAATCATTAATGTATGCAAATCATGGCACCACTAACCATATAAATACGTGTTATCTTATTTATACAGGACCCCCTTTACCCATTACCCCTTAATTTAATAATCAAATATATTAACACTTGATAAAAAGTTTAAAAAGTCTCAACTTGCCTTAATCAGAGCTCAAATAGTCAAATTAGGGATTTTCTCTTCACAACACCTCCGAACAATCTCAATCTGGTCAAGTATGTAATCTACATAAGTATATGAGTCTGTAGACACCCACATTGTTTTACTTTTATCCCAAGCACAAAAAATCAATCCAAAAGTCAACCACGAGACCCTAAGGTCAAAATATTAATTTCTTTCAAAATCAATTTACTCATAATACAAGAGTCAAAAATATAAAATTTAATCAAAAGCCAAGGTCGAATTGGACTCCAAATAATCAAAATACTATTTATCAACTCCAATTTCTAGTACTCAATAGCATATTAAATCATGAAATGATGAAATAGCGGGGTGTTCGTTAATAAAAGGTAAAAATTTTACCCCAATATGAAATCAATCAATACCCCTTTAAAATCACCAAAATTGAGCTCCCAATCTCCCAAAGAGATTTATGAAGTCTAAGTTAGAAAATAGAGTTTTGAATTTGTCAAGGTTTAATCCTTATTTCCAAGCGTGATCCACTCACTGCAAACATAATGAAGAACCTGAACATGGATGCGCACCCAAAACACTTCCTCTTCATGAATTAACTCTATCCATGCAAATGCAAAGTTGAAAAACCCTTCTTCTTCTCAAACATTGTCCTTCCTCGCCAACGCGAAGAAGGAATTCACTAGTGCCAGAAACAGACAAAAACAAAAATCCAACTTCTGTGTAAAATCCTAACCAACCCCTTAGATTTCTTTTGAAATATCTTGGATACAAGCCAAATATGCCGATTAATTATAAAATATGTTCCAGATCAGTTAGAATCATCAAAACATTGATTTGAGGTCATCTTGATCAAATATTAGCTATAGTCAAACCTAACTTTTCATAATACTATAAACTAATCAATGAACCTAAAACCCCTCCAAAATGCTTTAGGATCTATCCCAAAAATCCAATCAAGTCATTAATCACCCTCCAGATCTAACGGAACTGTCAAAACTCAAATCTGACCTCGCTAACCCAAAATGTTAACTTTGGTCAAATTTTTCAAAAATCAAACTTTTAAAACTGAAAATCTTCTCCAGAACTCATCTGATCACCTTGGGAATAGTGTTACTCATCCCACATGTAACAAATGACATAATGAAGCTACGAAAAGGGTTAAAATAGTCAAACGAAATAGAAAATTCAAAATAACCATGAGGGTTATTATATCTTCTTTCTCAAGAAAGAACTTAGGCATATAGGGCATGAATCTATATTTGGAATCATTAATTCATAGATTAAGCATGTTATTAGATAAAATATCTATTATTTCAATCATAATCAAGCCTTTAGTTAGTTATTCATTATGAATCATAAACATGAGTTGGTTTTCAATCCTAGAATCAAGGTTTATCTACTCATAATAAAAGAAGAGAAGAGAAATTAAAGAGAAAATACGCATAGTTATATTAAATAATAGAAAAGTAATGCAAACTCCGTGGTCTTCAAAATGTTCCTCACCAAAATAGCTAAAAATTTCACTCTACAATTGTTCCAATGGAAAATAATATATAAAATGACCTAAATTTTTGTTTATAGGTCATACTAATTCTGGACAAAGATTACCCCTATGGGGTAACTTTATGAAGTTGAACATAGTTTGTCCCCTTGAAGTGTGCTAAAATTTTTGGGCTTTGTTTGTTAGGATTTGGTTTGTATTATACTTCGTGGTGCCTAAACTGAAGCTTCTATTGAGGTCCGTGGAGCAACTCATAGTTCATAGTCCTGATCGTCTTTCAACACTAGGAGTTCGTGAAGCCTAATATTTTATGGAGCGAGGTAAAAATCAACAATTTGAGATATTTCAGGTTCTCCAAGTCCATGGATCCAAACTCTTTCCAGTTCAGTGGCTCAATCTCTTCAAGTTCAATTATTCTAATTTAACTACAATGTTCTCTGTTATGCTCCATTTCAACAATAATCATCTTTGCACGATCCTTTAACTAATATTCATTGAAATAAGTTAGTTTAGGCTATTAAATCATTCTTAATAAAGTTTAAAGTACATGAAAAAACATCGATAGGTTGGTAAAATATCAAACTTCCAAACTTAAATTTTTTCTTGTCCTCAAGCAAAACATAGTAACTGAAAACCTTCAAATTGAGCACTTAGATTTCCATGACTTTATATAGCATCATCATGTGCTCCAGAACACATATCACTATTATCAAAGATTTCATTCATCAATTTTCAACAAATTCATTACAAAACAACGCAAACATAACTTAAAAGCTTCTACTCTTATTTATTCGTCACATAGTTATCCTTTTTTTTCACGACCCGAACATAAGCCTGGACCGAGACACGAGACAAAGAATCCCGAGAGGCTCCAAGTAGATCAATGGCATGAACAAAACATCTAAGCTAAACATGTTAAAAGCGAAAATCTAACATATAATATAGCGTAATTCTGAAAGGCTGATAACATCAAATAACTGAATACATAACACAAGTCTGAAGATTAATGCATACAAGGTCTGATAAGCCTCTACTACTAACGAGTTGATGGGACAAGACCCCAACTAACACACTAAAGTTGGAAACTAAAAGTACTAAAATACAACAGAAAAGAAGGGCCCTTGAAAGATGAGGACTCACCAACTCTGGCTGAAAAGTGCTAACACTGAGGATCTGGCTAATGGCGGGACTAAGCCTGAATATCCGAGCATGTATCATGAAACAATACAACATAGAGTATACAATTAGTACATGAAATGTACCAACTATGCAATATAAGTAAAACCGCTAAGTAAGTAAAATGGAGATCATGCATATCATAAAATATTTCATAATAAGAGTCTTGAGAATAGGGCTTGCATGCTATTATCTAAAAACATGACTTAAGAATAACTGTATAACATAACTGAATTGAATGAACCAAACCTGAAAACTGATATTCATAAGTAAAATTGAGTATTGGGTCAAACCTGATGAAATTATAATATCATAACTGATGAACATGCATAACTGAAATCATGAGGAACAATGTACTCGTCATATAACCGACATTACCACGATAGAGCTCACATGGTCCCAACTATTACACTCAAGTGGGCAGAGCAGTCCAACGCTTTTCCAGGGATAAGGACGCTACCATGATATCAATATCAAGCTGAAGGCCCATTTGGGGTAAGGGAAATTTCACAAGGGAGATCCCAAATATTCTGAACATACCTACATTGGCACGTAGTTTTGAGGCATAGGGTTGACTGACCCTTAGCCTACTCGGTACTAGACACTACTCCCAAAAATATGCATATGCTCTCCATCATTTTTGAACGAAGCTGACCATCGTCTAGTGACGAAGCTGAATCATAACATACACGCATAGTCTGAAATCATAACACGAGGAGCCTTAGGCTCAAACTATACCACAAGTTGAAAAGAGTGGGAGTCTAGACTCTAAAACCATGTGGTAAGCTAATAACATGAAATCTAGATAAGTCATTAAACATACTTGATCATATGGGCTTGCCCAATACTTAAACATGCTTGAAATAGACTTGATCATTCGAAAACATGAACATGGACATGGGTAATTCAAAATCATACTTTCATAATGTACATCTCATCATGCTTGAATACATATGTAATAATCTCAACTTTCATGAACTTATATAGGTGGGCATAATAATTTGTAATAACTTGAAAACATAATTTGTAATTGAAAACATTGTAGAATATGCCCATGAATAATAATTCAACATTAGAAACATTTATAGATCATACCCATGATTGATACTTAGAGAGTTCACATGTTGGGTTAAAACCCCATAGATTTATCAACTAGAATTTTCACAAAATTGAAGAGGGATTGGGCATGGGTGTGGATAAATACCCATTCATAACCCTACATACCTGGAGAGATTTGATTTCACAAACCCTCTTGAAAGCCCAATGGAATTTGGGGAAGAACGTGATGAATCCTAAGCTTGATCACCCTTAGAAACCACTAGGTTTGCATGCATGGAAGAGAATGGGTTTAGAATAAGCTTAACCCTCTTAAAACACCCTTTTGTGAGCTTAAAACGACATAATATAGGACTTAGGAACTTAGGAATTACGAAAAAGCCCTTAATAAATTCGCAGGGAAAAATGCACTGCCAGTCCTAATGAGGGACAGGACGATTCGTGGCCTGAGGGACTAATCGTGGCCTACCTGTCGTTGCCATCACTGGTATTCCTCCACTCTACTGTTCACCATGAGGGAAACCACGACTCATGGTGACAAATCGTTAGGAGCACTGCCAAAAACCTTCAACCTTCAAGCCAACCACTGACCACAAGTGACTTAATGACTCATGTCCTAACCACAACTCGTGGTCTCTCCCGTGGTCAACCCCTTGACCAAAAGCCCAACCAAGTTCACCCTTCACTCCATGAGTCACCTAACGACTCGTGGTGCACCTCAGGGGTCACTAGATGACTCGTCCTGTGACCTGGTGCAAAAAATCCTGTTTTCTCTATTTCAACCCTCGGGTCTGGTCTTAGGGTTTTTGAGATATTACAATATTCCCCCTTGGGAACATTCATCCTCAAATGTGAATAAACATACAAAAAAGCTTAGAAATGCAACTGCCATATCAAATACTGAACATTTAGAGATGAAAACTGATGGAGTGAATGACTCTGGACTGAAATACATGACTGAATTGAATTCATGAATCACACACACATACATTAACATGAAAGAAACTAGGGGACATGAATTGCACATGAAAATGAATAGTTTTCTAGGGAGGAAACTGATACCTCAAGTTGAAACTGAGACAGAAGGGAAAAGATGTCGGTATTTAGCCATAATATCTGCTTTGACTTCCCACGTAGCTCCCTCAACATTCTGGTTCCTTCACAAAACCTTGATTGAGGCTACTTCCTTGTTTCTTAGCTTACGAACCTGACGATCAAGTATTTCCACTGGAACCTTCTCATAGCTAACTCCTTCACACCTACAATGTCTTCTGGGACAACCAAAGCCGGCTCACCCAAGCATTTCTTTAAAAGTGACATATGGAACACCGGATGAATTAAAGCTAATTCTGAGGGCAACTCCAACTCATAAGCCACCTTGCCAACACATTTCACAAACTTGTGTGGGCCAATATAGCAGGGGCTGAGTTTCCCTTTTTTCCCGAACCTCATTACTCCCTTCATGGGAGACACCTTCAAAAACACCCAATCATTAACTTCAAACTCAAGTTCTCTCCTCATCACATCCGCATAGGACTTTTGATGACTTTGAGCTGTTTTCAGCCTTCCCTTATAAGCTGAAATTTCTCCAAAACCTCATGAACCAAATCTAGACCTATCAATGTGGCTTCACTGACCTCAAACCAAACAATAGGTGATCTACACCTCTGCCCATATAGAGCCTCCAATGGAGCCATCTGAATGCTGGAATGGTAGCTGTTGTTATACGCAAACTCAATGAGAGGTAAATGATCATCCCAACTACCTTTGAAATCAATCACACACGCTCTTAACATATCCTCAAGAGTCTGAATGGTCTGTTCAGCTTGACCATCTATTTGTGGGTGAAATGCTATGCTAAGCTTGACCTGAGTTCCAAGTCCCTTCTGAAATGATCTCCAAAACTGAGAGGTAAAAACTCTATCTGATATGATGGAAAAGGGCACTCCATGAAACTAAACTAACTCTCTAATATACAACTTAGCATAATCATCCACTTAATCGGTAGGAAATGAGCTGCTTTAGTCAACCTGTTTATAATACCCAAATGGGGTCATACTGTTGACGAGTGCGAGGCAACCCTGTAATGAAGTCCATATTGATTTCCTCCCACTTCCACGTATGAATACAAATATATTGAAGCATACCTCTAGGTCTTTGATGCTCAACCTTCACCTTTTGACAATTCGGACGCTTAGCCATAAACTCCGCTATGTCCCGCTTCATACCATTCCACCAATAGACTTCCCATAGGTCACGGTACATATTGGTGGAACCTGGATGGATAGAATATCTGGAACCATGAGCTCATTCTCTCCCTCAAGTCACCAACATCTGGTACACACAAAAGACCCTGATATTGAAGCACTCCATCTCCCCCTTGGGAGAAGGCCTCCACTTTCTGATTCTGAATGGCTTCCTTCAAATATACCAAAAGTAGGATCCTCGTCTTGCCTAGCCTTAACATCGGTCATTAAAGATGATTCTGATCCATTCTGAATAATGACACCATCATTCGTCGAGTCAAAAAGACAAACTCCTAACCGTGCAAGCTGATGCACATCCTTCACTAACTCCTTCCTATCCTCATCCACATGGGTCATACTCTCCATAGAAAGTCTGCTAAGAGCATCTTCCACCACATTAACCTTGACCGGATGGTAGAGGACACTCATATCATAATCTTTAAGAAGCTCCAACCACCTTCTCTGATGTAGATTCAGATCCTTTTGGGTAAACACATTTGTAGGATTTTATGGTCCGTAACTACATCTACATGGACCCTGTACAAATAGTGTCTGCAAATCTTCAAGGCAAATACTACCACTGGCAACTCGAGGTCGTGAGTCGGATAGTTTTTTTCATGGACTTTCAGCTGCCTGGAAGCATAGACTATAACTTTACCGTGCTATGTCAGTACACAACCAAGGCCAATACTTGAAGCGTCACAATATACCACAAACCCATCGGTATCCTCAGGTAGGGTCAACACCGGTGCTGAGGTGAGTCGAGTGTTCAACTCTTGGAAGCTCTTCTCACAAGCTTCCAACCATTGAAACTTCACTTTCTTCTGGGTCATCTTAGTAAACGGTACTGCGATGGATGAAAACCCCTCAATAAACCTCCGATAGTAACCAACTAAACCCAAGAAACTCCTGATATCCGAAGGACTAACTGGTCTAGGCCAATACTTCACAGCTTCTATCTTTTGAGAGTCCACCTGTACAGCCTCACTTGACACACATGGCCGACCCAAAAATGCTACTGAGTCTAGCCAAAACTCACACTTGCTGAACTTAGAATATAATTGGCAATCCTTAAGAGTCTGTAGCACCACCCTCAAATGGGCGACATGCTCCTCCTCGCTCCAAGAGTATATGAGAATATCATCTATGAACACAATCACGAACATATCCAAATATGGCTTGAACACCTTGTTCATCAAATCCATAAAAGCTGCAAGAGAATTCGTTAGTCCAAAGGACATAACTACAAACTCATAGTGACCATACCGAGTCCTGAAGGTTGTCTTCGGAATGTCGCTCTCCTAGATCCTGAGCTGATGGTATCCGGATCTGAGGTCTATCTTCGAAAAGCACTTAGCACCCTGAAGCTGGTCAAACAAATCATCAATTGTGGGGAGAGGATACCTGTTCTTGATTGCAACCTTGTTTATTTATCCATAATCAAAGCACATCTGAAGGGAACCATTCTTCTTTCGAACAAAGAGCATTGGTGCACCCCACGGGGATTTTCCAGCTCTGATGAAACCCTTGTCTAAGAAATTTTTCAACTACTCCTTTAACTCCTTTAGCTTAGCTGGAGCTATTCTGTAAGGAGGAATAGATATAGGCTGCGTATTGGGAAGAAGGTCAATAACAAAATTGATCTCTCTCTAGGGAGGAACTCTCGGTAAATCATCTGGAAACACTTGTGGATATTCACACACTACAGGAACTGATTGGATAGTCGGGGTTTGGGACATGGCATTCTTAACCCTAACTAGATGGTACACACAAGCTTTAGAGATCATCTTCCTGGCCTTAAGGTAGGAAATGGAATGACCTATAGGCATAGCTAAACTACCCTTCCACTCTAGGACTGGCTTTTCTCGGAAATCAAAACTCTACCGCACGGGTTCTACAATTTACTGAGGCATAACATGCATGTAGCCAATCCATGCCAAAGATAACATCAAAATATATCATAGCTAGCTCTACTAAATCTGCTGAGGTGACTTTCTGAAGGACTATGACAGGGAAATTTCTATATACCCATCGAACTATAACTGAATCAACGACTGGAGTAGAGACTGAGAAGGGTTCTGATAGGATTTTGGGAATGAATCCAAAATTCTAGCAACATAAGGCGTCACAAAAGATAAAGTAGCCCCTGGATATAATAATGCATATACATCAAGGTGGAATACTCGCAACATATCGATGACTATATCTGGAGAGACCTCCTTCTCCTAACGAGATACGAGGGCATAGAATCTGTTCTGACGCTGACCATCACCCGTACAAGTGGATGCACTCTGCTGAACTATGCATGCCGGTGGGGCTACTGAACTAGTGGCTGGGAATCAACCCCTATCATGGCCTTGTTTGGCTGCTGGACAATTTCTCAGCATATGTCCGGGCTTCCCACACCCGAAAAAGCACCTGAACTGGATAGAAACTGGCCCGTGTGTCTCCGTCTACACCTTCCACACTCTGGAATACTAGACTCTGCGGGTTTGCTCCAATGACCTCGAGAGCCTGATGCGTATCCTCTCTAGTCATGTCTAGATATGTATGGCACACTCATAGCTGACGGCACTGGGATTGATGCTCTCTAGTGGGACTATTGATAGTGCCCATCACCAGGTCTCTATTGGGAGAATTTGAAGCTATCATTCCTGGCCCTCTTGGCCTCTCTCTCTTGCTCACTCACCTGTACTGCCTCAATCTGCTGGGCATACAAAACTATCCGGGAGAAGTCAATGTCCTGATGAAGCATCACAGTCCGATAATCTTTAACCAAATAGTCTTTTATCCCATGTACGAACCAACTCACTCGGGCTCTCTGATCTATCACCATCTCAGGTGCATACTTGGACAAGCGAGTGAACTCTAGAGAATACTCCTGGACTTTCATGTTGACTTGCTTCAGGTTCACAAACTCAGCGGCTTTAATCTCCCTCATCTCATGAGGGAAGAATCGATCCAGAAATGCGGTATGGAACTCATCCCAACCAATGGGGCCTGCTCCAACTGTATTGCTATCCTTCCATTGCCTGAACCAAATGTGCGTAACCCCTTTCAAATGATACGAGGCTAGATCTGCACACCCTCCTCGGTCACCCCCATGATCTGGGTGATCTTCAAACCATCAATAAACTCATGGGGGTCCTCGCCACCTTTGACCCGAGAAACTTCGGAGGGTGGGTTCATCCTTAGAAAATCTCTGGCACTTGCCGCCATCGGATTCCTATTCTGAGGGACATGTGCTACCGCTTGTTGGTTGACCTGGGTGGTCAAAGCCTGAGCTAGCATCTGTATGGATGCCCTGAACTCTACATGGGCAACCTTCTCGGGTAAATACTCCTCATGGGCAGGTGGGGCCTACTGGTGCCCATCCCTATTGCCATTCTCATGGCCATTTCTGTTTCCATTTCTTATTCTGTTAACTCGGCGAGGAGATATGATTCTGCAAACACTTATAGCACGAGTTAGAAGGATAGAGAGACATTTCGTTGCACGACTTAGATCATGAAAGAAGGGAACATTTCCTATGCGTTTCGTAGCCTCTTAGTCATAAGTGTGAATCGCTTCACACCTATGAAAAAGACTCTACTTAGCGCAGCTTTCAGACACCCTAGGACACTTCAAAACCTAAGGCTATGATACCAAGTTTGTCATGATCCGAACATAGGCTCGGATAAAGACACAGGATAAAGAACCCCGAGAGGCTCCAAGTCAACCCATGGCATGAACATAACATCTAAGATCAACATGTTAAAAGAAAAAATCTAACATATAATATAGCGAAAGTCTGAAAGGATGATAACATCAAATAACTACATAGATAACACAAGTCTGAAGCTGAATGCATACAAGGTCTAATAAGCCTCTACTACTGACGAGTTGATGGGACAAGAGCCCAACAACTCACTAAATTCGAAAATTAAAAATACTAAAATACAACTGAAAAGAAGGGCCCTCAAAAGATGAGGACTCACCAACTCTGGATGGAAAGTGCTAACATGAGGATCTCGCTAACGACGGGACTGAGCTTGAATATTCGAGCCTGTATCATGAAATGATACAACATAGAGTATGTGGTCAGTACGTGGAATGTACTGAGTATGCAAGGTAAGTAAAACTTCTAAGTAATTGAAACAGAGATCATGCATATCATAAAATATTTCATAATAAGAGTCTGAGAATAGGGCTTGCATTCTATTATCTGAAAACATGACTTAAGCATCATTGTCTGACATAACTGAATCAAATGACCCAAAGTTGAAAACTAATATTCATAAGTAAAATTGAACATTGGGTCAAACCTGCTAAAAACATAATATCATAACTGATGAACATGCATAACTGAAATCATAAGGAACAATGGGAGACTCGTCATATAACCGACATTACCGCGACAAATTTTACATGGTCCCGACTATTACACTCAAGTGGGCAGAGCCTTCCAAATCCTTGCTAGGGTGAAGGACGCTACCATTATATCGATATCAAGCTAAAGGCCCATTCGGGGCAGGGGAAGATCACAAGGGAGGTCCCAAATAATCTGAAAATACCTACATTGGCACATAGGTTCGAGGAATAGGGTTGACCGACCCTTAGCCTACTCGGTGCTAGACACTACTCCCAAAAATATTCATATGCTCTCCATCGTTTTCAATGAAGCTGACCATCATCTAGTGATGAAGCTGAATCATAACATACATACATAATCTGAAATCATAATATGAGGAGTCTTGGACTCAAACCATACCACAAGCTAAAAAGAGTGGGATTCTAGACTCCAAAATCATGTGGTAAGCTAATAACATGAAATCTAGATAAATCATGAAATATACTTGATCATATGGGCTTGCCCAATACTTAAACATTCTTGAAATAGACTTTATCATTCGAAAACATGAACATGGAAATGGGTAATTCGAAATCATACTTCCGTCATATACATCTCATCATGCTTGAATACATATGTCATAATCTCAACTTTCATGAACTTATATGGGTGGGCATCATAATTTAACTTTAAAATATAATTTGTAATTGAAAAAATTGTAGAACATGCCCATTAATCATAATTCAACATTAGGAACATGTATAGATCATACCCATGATTGATACTTAGAGAATTCACATGTTGGGTTAAAACCCTATAGATTCCTCAACTAGAATTTTCATGAAATTGAAAAGGGATTGGGCATGGTGTGGATGAATACACCCATTCATAACCCTACATACCTAGAGAAATCTTATAATGCCCCGAAAACTTAAAATCTAATTCCGGGACTTAAATTAGGAAATCTGGAAAAAAAGTTGCAGAAAAGCTTCAAGATGACCCACCTAACGAGTCATTAATTGGCCTCACGACTCGTTAGGTGAGCCATGAGAAGGACGCTTAATAATTTAAAGAGGGGGAGACAGTGTACCCCACGAGGGACATCACGAGTCCTGGTCACTGACCATGACCTGTTAAGTCACTCATGGTCAGGCCTAAGTTGGGAATATATTTAGTTGACCAGTGTACTTAACAAGTGTCGGCAACGAGTCGTCATTTGTGCCAATGTCTCGTTAGGTGACTCATTACTGGACTTAGCATTAATCTCTAGAATGAGACAGTGTGGTCCACGACTAGTGACCACGACTCGTTAGGTCCCTTGTGGTGACCTACGGAGGATCCCAGGCAGTGTACCTGATGGGAGTGACCACGAGTCGTGGTCAGTCATCACGACCCGTTAGGTCACCCGTTAGGGGCACCTGACAGTTTTCCCAGTGAATTTCTAAGGGATATTAAGTAATTTCCTACTCTCCCAAGCTTTAAATTACATTGTTTTAGTGTTAATTTTAGCTGTTTTAGCGGGGGAAAGTAGTTAATTCCTCATTCTTCACTCTGAGTTCTCAAAATAAGATCAAACATTCTCCTCTCAAGAACCCTCCAAGCGATACTAGGGCTTCTCATCTCTTGCAGCAGTTCAAGTTTCTCCTCCGAAAAGATTTTAATCAGATATGTGGGAATTCAACAAGGGAATTGTCCTTCCCTTGTGTCCCCCAAAAACCCTTTCATAATTCCCCTAGTAGTTTAGCCCTGAGTTCTTCGAATATGAATAAATTTTTATGTTGGGTTTCGTTAATTTCAATTGGGATAATATCCATGTCTATTACTCGTATGGTTTCCATCAATTTATAAGTAAATAGTTGATGTTATTGCCAAGATGATTTATATCCCTAAATTTTCGAGTAAAGATTATTGCATATTAAATTCCTTCTTGTTTGCATGGTATGTTTTCGGGCTGAATATCCTAGAAATTCTTATCATATATATATGTGAGAAATTATACCCTTGATGAGAATGATTTTACCCTTGTTGGATGAAACCCCTTTAAATTCTTGAAATTTTGTCATATTATGAAATTTCCATGTTGTTGGAATAAGTTGAGTTCTCTAATAGCTGCTAGCAGTTCAGGCCAGTTAGAACGTCGAATCTATTTAGAATCATTCAGAAAATTGTCAAATGATCAGTTTGACTCCAGTCTTTTCCTGAGGTGTCAGTGGTGCCTCCTAGTTATCAGAATCAGGCTCAGAATCTAGTTGTGGTAACTTAGGCATTCATGATAGTTTAGATTATAGCTCTAACCAGTCCCAGGACCTAGTTCAGTTTACTGTTTGTTCTTAGATGATTACGACACTTCCAAATAAGCAGCTCTGACCAGTCTAGAATCCAGTTTCAAAATCTGGTCCGATAAGGCTCTCAGGGTACTTTTAGTTATATGTCCCTGTAGTCTTGGACCCCAGTTTCGAGCTATCAGTTTAGCAATTCAGTATAGGTTTCCAGTGGGAGTAGGACTTAGAATTGAGCGGGCCGGGGTTCGAGATCACCCAGGTTTCCAAAACTACGTTGCCAGCGTAGGTTACGATATTACTTGGCCTGATTGGCCCTAGACTTTTGTGATCACCCAGTTCATGCCTTTATACCCTGACAAGGTATATTGGGTCCTACAGGTGGGGTGTATACATCGGACTCCACATATATCTCACGTGGTTATATGTCGGTTATAGTATATCCCCCTAGTCAGTTAGTCCACTCTCAGATTTCTCAGTCCAGATCAGTTCAGTGTAGTATCTCAGATTTAGTCTTTTAGATTTAGGGAATATTTATGACCATTAGCCAGGGTCATTATTGACCATATCAGTATATTCTAGTTGTATCAGTTTTTAGTATTTTCAGTTGGTCATTTCACGTCACTTCAGTTCAGTTGCTAGTTCTCTCATTTTACTTACATCTCTCACTTGCTCTGTACATTCAAAGTACTGAAACATACTTTTATGCTATATCGTTTCATGATACAGCTGCAGGTTCCTAGATCCAGCAGCATTAATCGCCATGATTTAGCTCCTCCTCAGCCGCAGATTTAGTGTGAATCCTCATCATTCGATGGACTTATTTTCATTCTCTGATAGTCAGTTGCAGTTTTACTTTAGACTTAGAGTTAGCTAGGGGCTTGTCCTAGTAACTCATTAGTTAGAAGGCTTTCAGACCTACAGATGTTCAGTTTCCATGTTTTAAGTTTTATTTGAAATTTTCATAAAATGCCTTAATGTTATTACTTCAAATTTCCGTTGTGCTTGTTTTACTTGGAATTCTAGTGAATGATAGACCAGGGGTTGACTTGGGGTCACTTGTGCATTCAAGTACCGTGTTACGTCCAGGGTGTAGGCTCGGGGCGTGACAAACTTGGTATTAGAGCCCTAGGTTCAAAGTATCCTCGGAAAGTCATAAAGCCGCATCAAGTAGAGTCTTTTTCATGGGGGTGAAGCGTGCCACACTTATGACAAGGAGTCTACGAGATGTTATTAGGAAAACTCTCTTTGTTTATACTCTTTATCGTGCGTTAAAGTTCAATTCCAGAAATGCCTTTCTAATTTGTGCTTCTGTTTCATTTCAGTGAACCATACCTCCTAGACGTGGTAATGGAAGAAGGGCCGGTAATGTCAATAGACCTGCCCCACCAGCTCCGATAGCTCCTCAAGATGATTCGGTGTCTACCACCGAATTCAGGGCAGCCATTCAACTGCTGGCCCAAACAGTCACCAACCATTGGGTCTACAGCAGCTGCGAGGGTGTGGGACTTCACCCGGATGAACCCTCCATATTTTCATAAAATAAAGGTGGGAGAAGACCCACAAGAGTTTGTGGATGAGATTAGAGGAATCACCCGAAATATGGGGTCAGTCCCTCTGAGAGTGTCGACTTGGCTGCCTACCAGCTAAAATGGGTAGCTCAACTCTGGCATGACTAGTGGAAAGAAGGGCGGCCAGCGGGAGTAGGACCAGTGGAGTGGAAAGAATTTCACACAACTTTCTTGGACAAATTTTTCCCTTAGGAGTTGAGGGAGGCAAAGATGGCGGAGTTTATGAATTCGAGACAGGGAAACAGAACTGTGGAGGAGCTGGAGCCATTCTATATGGATGGATTGAGATGGGATGAGNAGGAGTTGAGGGAGGCAAAGATGGCGGAGTTTATGAATTCGAGACAGGGAAACAGAACTGTGGAGGAGTATGCTTTGGAATTTACTAGGCTGTCTAAGTATGCTCCAGAGATGGTAGCCGAGCCAAGGGCTCGCATGCTGAAGTTTGTAAATGGAGTGTCAAATCTGGTCCTCAAGGAGTGAAGGACCGCGATGCTGATTAAGGACATGGACCTTTCTAGCTTGATTGTCTATACCTAGCAGATTGAGGCTGAAAAGCTAAAGGATATGGAGCGAAAGAACAAAAGGGCAAGGACTGGCCATTCAGATTTCATCCATCAAAGGTCTAGCAGTGGTAGCCGCCCACAGCAGCAGCAGAGAACCCCAGCAACTAGTTCAGCCAGCGCCCCAACCTTTCGCTCCCGCCAGGATCGGAGGGGTGGATCATCTGACATTTAGTCTCAGACTCACAGTACCGGGAATAGGTATACAGCTTGCCCCAATTATGGTAGGAACCACCCGGGAGAATGCCTTCAGGGATGAGACTGCTGTTTTGGGTGTGGACAGTTTGGACACCAGCTTAAGGAGTGCCCGTCAGCAGGGCGAGGGAGATCACAATCCACCATATCATCAGCTCCAGCAGGTTGACTAGACCAGCAGGCTAACACATCAGGTACAAATGGCGGTCAACGCCAAAATCATTTCTATGCTCTATCTTCCCGTCAGGATTAGGAAAGCTCACCTGACGTAGTTACTGGTATGTTACGTCTCTTCCATCTAGACGTGTATTCCCTCTTAGATCCAGGAGCCACTGTTTCATTCGTGACTCCCTATATAGCAGTCTAGTTCAACATCAGTCCAGAGGTCCTATTAGAATCCTTCTCAGTCTCCACCCTAGTTGGCAAGTCAGTTAGAGCTAGTCAGGTATATAGAAACTGCTCAGTCTCTATCCTGAATAAAGTCATTCCAGCTGATCTCGTAGAGCTAGACATGGTCGACTTCGACCTTATTCTTGGCATGGATTAGTTACACTCCTTCTATGCCTCAGTTGACTGTAGAATTAGAATTGTCAAGTTTCAGTTTCCAAATGAACCACTGTTAGAATGGTCGGGAAGCAGTTTAGCGCCTAACGGTAGGTTTATTTCCTACCTTAAGGCCCAGAAACTCATTTCCAAAGAATGTCTATATCATCTGGTTTGGGTCAAGGATTCCAACTCTGAGACCCCAACCATTCAGTCAGTTCCAGTTGTCAGCGAGTTCTCAGATGTATTTTTTAAGGATCTTCCCGGAATTCCCCCTGAATGGGAAATAGACTTTGGAATATATCTCCTCCCAGACACTCAGCCCATATCCATCCCTCCTTATAGAATGGCTCTAGCTGAGCTTAAGGAGCAGTTAAAGGATCTTCTTGATAAGGGTTTTATCATACCCAACATCTCTCCCTGGGGTGCTCCAGTTCTATTCGTGCGAAAGAAAGACGGCACCCTCAGAATGTGCATAGAATACCGTCAACTGAACAAAGACACAGTCAAGAACAAATATCCCCTACCTAGAATTGATGACCTGTTCGACCAACTTCAGGGAGCCAGTTGTTTCTCCAAGATCGATCTCAGGTCAAGATTCCATCAGTTAAGGGTCAGAGAGTGTGACATACCGAAAATAACATTCAGAACTCGGTATGGTCACTACGAGTTCGTGATGATGTCCTTTGGACTCACAAACGCCCCGACAACCTTTAGGGACCTGATGAACAGAGTCTTAAGCAGTATCTGGATATGTTCGTCATTGTATTTATAGACGATATTTCGGTATACTCCAGAAATAAGGAAGAGCATGCAGATCACCTGAGGATAGGCTTCAAACACTTAGAGACCGCCAGCTATTTTCCAAATCCAATAATTGCAAATTTTGGTTGAAACTTTCTTGGGTCACGTGGTCTCAGGTGAAGGAATATAGGTAGATCCTCATAAAATAGCAGTAGTGAAGGATTGGACCAGACCTACCTCTCCTACTAAAATCAGGAGTTTCCTGGGCTTAGCAGGATATTATCGATGGTTTGTGGAAGGCTTCTCCTCCATATATCAATTATCATATGTACGGCACTCATCAGTTTCNCCTCCATAGCATCTCCTCTGACTAAGTTAACACAGAAGAAGGTGAAATTTCAGTGGTCGGACGAGTGTGAAAAGAGTTTCCAGGAGTTGCAGACTCGACTCACTACTGCTCTAGTTTTGAACTTGCCAGAAGGATTAGATGGATTGGTTGTTTATTGTGACACTTCTAGGGTTGGACTCGGTTGCATTCTGATGCAGCGGGGAAAAGTGATAGCCTACGCCTCTAGAAAGCTCAAAGTTCATGAGAAGAATTATCCAACTCATGACTTGGAGTTGGCAGCGGTGGTGTTTGCGCTAAAAATATGGAGGCCTTACTTATATGGAGCTCACGTAGATGTATTTTCGGATCACAATAGTCTTCAGTATGTGTTCAATCAGAAGGACCTAAATCTTTGTCAGAGAAGGTGGTTGGAAATACTGAAAGACTACGACATGAGTGTGCTATATCACCCGGGCAAAGCCAACGTGGTGGCTGATGCCCTAAGAAGAGTGTCTATGGGCAACGTGGCTCATGTAGAAGAAGGCAAAAAGGAGCTGGCTAAGGATATTCACAGGCTAGCCCAATTGGGAGTACAGTTGGTGGATTCGACTATGGGTGGTGTAGTAATGTAGAGGGGGTTAGATTCCTCTTTAGTTTTGGAGGTTAAGTCCAGAAAGGACGAAGATCCCATCTTACTTAAGATGAAGGAAGCAGTCCTCAGAAAAGAAATAGAAGCTTTCTCCAAAGGGGGAGATGGTGTGCTTCGTTACCAGGGTAGATTATGTGTACTGGATGCCGGTGAGTTGAGAAAGCAGATATTGGCTGAAGCGCACAGTTCTAGATATTTCATTCACCCTGGTGCTACTAAGATGTTCCATGATTTACGGGATATTTACTGGTGGAACAACATGAAAAGAGACATTGCTGAATTCGTAGCCAAGTGCCCGAATTGCCAGCAACTCAAGGTAGAGCATCAAAGGCCAGGAGGCACGACCCAAGATATCAGTATACCCACATGGAAGTGGGAAGAAGTGAATATGGATTTCATTATGGGTCTACCTCGGACTCGCCGACAACATGACTCAATCTGGGTGGTAGTAGATCGGATGACTAAGTCAGCTCATTTTCTCCCTGTTAAAACCACATACTCAGCTGAGGACTATGCCAAACTTTACATCCGAGAGTTAGTCAGACTCTATGGGGTGCCTTTGGCTATCATTTTAAATAGAGGAACACAGTTCACCGCACACTTTTGGAAGTCGTTTTAGAAGGGACTAGGCACTCAGGTCAAACTCAGCATCGGTTTTCCCTTGATGAGAATGATTTACCCTTGTTGGATGAAACCCCTTTAAATTCTTGAAATTTTGTCATATTATGAAATTCCCGTGTTGTTGGAATAAGTTGAGTTCTCTATTAGCTGCTAGTAGTTTAGGCCAATTAGAAGGTTCAATCTCTTTAGAATCATTCAGAAGATTGTCAACTGATTAGTTTGACTCCAGTCTTTTCCTGAGGTGTCATTGGTGCCTCCCAGTTATTAGAATCAGGCTCAGAATCTAGTTGTGATCCCTTAGGCGGTCATGGAAATTTAGATTATAGCTATAACCAGCCCTAGGACCCCAGTTTAGTTTACAGTTTGTTATTAGACGGTTATGACACTTCCAGATAAGCAACTCTGACTAGTCTAGAACCTAGTTTCAGAATCTGGTCCGATAAGGCTCTCAGGGTACTTTCAGTTATATGTCCCTATAGTCTTGGACCCCAGTTTCGAGCTATCAGCTTAACAATTCAGTATAGGTTTCCAGTGGGAGTAGGACTTAGCACCGAGGGGGCCGGGGTTCCAGTGCACCCAGGTTCCCAAAACTATGTTGCTAGCGTAGGTTACAGTATTAATTGGCCTGATTGGCCCTAGACTTTTGTGATCACCCAGTTCATGCCTTTATAACCTGGAAAGGTATATTGGGTCCTACCTGTGGGGTGTATACATCGGACTTCACGTCTAGCTCACGTGGTTGTATGTCGGTTATAGTATCTCCAACTAGTCAGTTAGTCCACTCTCAGATTTCTCAGTCCAAATCAGTTCAGTGTAGTATCTCAGACTTAATCTTTCAGATTTAGGGCATGTTTATGACCATCATCAAGGGTCATTATTGACCATATCAGTATATTCTAGTTGTATCAATTTTCAGTATTTTCAGTTGGTCATTTCATGTCACTTCAGTTCAGTTGCTAGTTCTTTCATAATATCACATCTCTCACTTACTAAGTACATTCAAAGTACTGATGCATACTTTTATGTTGTATCGTTTCATGATAAAACTGCAGGTTCCCAGATCTAGCAGCGTTAATCTCCATGATTCAGCTCCTCATTAGCCGCAGATTTAGTGTGAGTCCTCATCATTCGAGGGCCTTATTTTCATTCTCTTATAGTCAGTTGCAGTTTTACTTTAGACTTAAGAGTTAGCTGGGGGCTTGTCCCAATAACTCATCAGTTAGAAGGCTTTCAGAACCTATAGATGTTTAGTTTCCATGTTTTAAGTTTTATCTTAAATTTTCATAAAAATGCCTTAATGTTATTACTTTAAATTTCCGCTGTGCTTGTTTTACTCAGAATTCTAGTGAATGATAGACCATGGGTTGACTTGTGGCTTCAAGTATCGTGTTACGTCCACGGTGTAGGCTCAGGGCGTGACAAATCTGATTTCACAAACACTCTTGAAAGCCCAATGGAATTTGGGGAAGAACTTGATGAATCCTAAGCTTGATCACCCTTAGAAACCACTAGGTTTGGATGCATGGAAGAGAATGGGTTTATAATGAGCTTAACCCTCTTAAAACACCCTTTTCTAAGCTTAAAACGAAATAGCATAGGTCCTAGGAATGTAGGAATTACAGAAAAGCCCTTAATAAATTCGCAGGGAAAAATACACTGCCAGTCCCAACGAGGGACCGGAGGATTCATGGCTTGAGGGACGAGTCGTGGATTGCTTGTCATTACCATCACTGGTATTTCTCCACTCTACTAGTCACCATGAGGGACACCACTACTCGTGGTGTACCTTACGACTCTTGGTGACAAATCATTAGGAGAAATGCCAAAAACCTTCAACCTTCAAGCCAACCACTAATCACGAGTGACTTAACGACTCGTGGCCCTGACCATGACTCATGGTATCTCCCATAGTCAACCCCTGAAAAAAATCCAATCAAGTTCATCCTTCACTCCACGAGACACCTAACGACTCGTGGTGCATGTCATGGGTCACTGGATGACTCGTCCTGTGACTTGATGCAGAGAATCCTGTTTTCTCCGTTTCAACCCTTGGGTCTGATCTTAGGGTTTTTGGGCTATTACATTTTCTCATTCGTGTACCTCTTTGGGAAATAGATACATAACTTTATCCTTAGGCTCTATCTAACCACATAATTAAGAGAGAATTCTTGCACTCACACAAACAATCTTATCTAGAAAAAAATGAAATTGTCAAAGTAGGAAGAATTGTGATCTTCCTCATAAAAGATGTTTCGGTGCACAATGTGATACAGGCTTGGACCTAGTTCAAATCTCCTCTAATGTAGGTTTCATGCCCCAAATCTGACCCTGGTTCAATAGGAATCTGATTTTACAAAACTACATCAAGAAAAATGAATATAGTGTTCCAAGGCTATGATAATTTGATTGCACGATGAATCTAGAAATTAATTGTACGCATAGCCAACTACTCTATCCAATATTTGGTCCTTGAAAAACTATCGAAAATGGTCTTGTTGCACTATTGAGATAATGATAGTCTATGCATATCCCCCTCACCAATCCAATCATGAACCTAGTTTAAATGATCTCATTGTGCTCATTAGTAAAAATAATCATGCCTTTCTTTTAAGAACACATTGAATTGGATTCACCTAAGAACTTTCAGAAATAGGATACCATCCCAACGTCTAGTTATTTCATAATATCCTTCTTCAAAACCTTTTACATAGGTTGGTTCAATCTACTTTGATGTTTACCTGGAGGCTTTGCATCCGTCTCAAGCTTGATCTTGTGCATTCAAAAAGTTAGACTTGTGCCTTTGATATCAGCTGAAGTTCAACCTATAGCCTTCTTCCTATTTTTGAGAACTTGTAAAGTCTTTTACTTGCACACTTGACAAACATGAAGAAATAATAATAGGTAAAGGTATACTTAGAGCTTAAGGATTTGTACTTTAGATAAGAGGGAACAAGCTTGAGCTCCAAGGTCAGAGGCTGGGAAGGTTTGCTTCATTCTCAAGGTCCGAAGATAAGTTTTTAAGTGTATAATTTGGAAACCATGTCTTCCATAGATACAACATACTTTATGAACCTTCTATTTCATTTTCATTAAAACTCAATAGGACTTCCTCAAAGCATCCTCCATATTGATCTAGCACTTGCGTCCTCAACCAATACATTGAAGACCAAATTCACAAAAGAACAAATGTCGTTACTCAATGGTTGTTTCACCGACTTGCACTCTCATAACATGACATTTTCATCCCTAAACCTAAATGTAAATTTGTAGGCTTCAACATCAACAAAAGCTCTCCTAGTATCAAGGAATGACTACTAAGAATAATTGGCACCTCAAAGTCTATCACACACTCAAGGATAAAAAAATCACAACAGAAAATGAACTTATAAACTCTCACCAAAACATACTCTAGAATTTCCATCGGCCTCTTGATAGAACAATCTACTATTTGTTATCTCATGGAAGTAGGTCTCAATATTCCAAGTTCTAAGTGCATCATATTGATATTCATCCCAAGATCACAAAGAGCTTTTGTAGAGGCAATATTTCTAATAGTACATAGGATTCGGAATGTTGCAGGATCTTCCAATATTTCATTTGTCATAGAAGAGACAATATCACTATATTGATATCTCACAACCACAGACTCAAAAGTACTCAACTTCCTACTGGTGATCAAGTCCTTCATAAACGTAGTATAACTAGACATTTGTACCAGTGCCTCCATAAAAAAAAATTATTCACTAATATATGCCTCAACATATAATAGAACTTCTTGAATTGATTCTCCCTAGATTTCTTGGCCAATCTTTGAGTAAAGGAGGTGTCTTTGAAAATGTTACTTGAGCTTTAGGCATTAATAGAGATGGAATATCAACGGTATTTTCCTTTGAAAGGTTCATAGTCTCTTGGATATCCTCAACCTCCATAAGTATATCAAATGTGAACTCATCATTGCTTTGATCAACATCAATAGGAATATCATTATTTACAATCACGCCATAATTTATTTCACTTGCACTTGTGTAGGAATGATCCATCTCGACCACTCCTTATAATAGATAACACTTGGTGTCATTAATCTTTCTTTCCCTTAGGATTTGCCTCAATATCACTAGGTAATGCACCTTGAGGTTTAGCATTCAAAGCATTTGATATTTGCCCCATTTGGACCTCCAAATACAAGATAGTTGTGTTATGTGAGATAAGTTATGCATCCAAATTAGCATTCTTGTCCATCATTTGCTTTAACATAACTTCAATTCTCCCCATATCCTTATTAAAAATACCAAAACTTGGAGAATGATACGGGAGTATTGCTCGCTTGTTGTTACATATGGACCTTTGAGAGGAAGAATGATGTTGGGCATATTTCTATGCCCATTTGCATGTTTTTACCCATACTAGCTAGGTTTTCTCTTTTTTACTTCGTATTTTCGTATGATGATGATTAAATATTCCTTTTCCACTTGCCTATGCATGATAAACTTATATTCTAGGGTTTTATCCATGGTGAATGGTTAATTGTTTGAAAGACTAATTAAATTTGGTTTTGATTCTTCATTTATAGTTGTTTGTATTTATTTATGTTAATTTAT
>JACEIK010002116.1:13749-132117 GCA_018107945.1 Datura stramonium | reverse complement strand
CAAAGAATAGGCTCAAGGCTCAATGGGGCTAACTAGGATTAATTTTTCAAGGTAGGTAAAATGAGGGATCAAAATTAGGTTCATTCAAAGAACTGCCTAATCATCTCCTACAATTCACATCCTTCATTTCATTTTACAAACACACCAGGCAAGTTCTAGACAATCCACAATAGCACAGAATACTCAAAAACCTTACACTCATGGCACATGCTCAATTCAAAACACATTCAGCAAACTCTTACTCAGCTAATCACAAGAATTCAACTTAAGCTTCAATCATATTGAGTTAAATTCAAGAGCCTAAGTGTCTCACACCAAGTCATACACTTGCATGCTTCAACACTGAACATACTTGCATCTTACAATCATGTATAGCACATAACAAGAACATCAAGCATCCATTAGCTATGGTTTCAAAAACCCCAAACCTATCGACTAATTTTCCTCAAGACGGTCGTCATCCATCCATCGTCGGAAATAGTCCCTAACTATGACTAAAGACATTATACGAGACAACGAAAATTATTGCATTCTTCTTTGATTAAAGACCCCCATCAGAGAAAAGAAGGCAAGAAAAACCAACGGGTGATGAATTCATGCTTGACTCACAAAATTTTTTTCAAAATTTTCAATGTTTTTCACGAAGCATTACATTCACCAATAATTTGTTAAGCACAAAAATTTTGAAGTTTCTCTTGAAATTTCCCTCACCCCACACTTGAATCATACTATATATGTAGCATCAAATTAACATTTGCAAGGGCGAGAAAACTCCTGAGCCTCTATGCCAACTAAAAGCATGCTTTCCTTTCAAGTTTTCGGAGGTGGGTGTTTCGGCCCACACTTCTTCTATTCCATGCTCTTTAGCCTTCTACCGGTACTCGGACTTCCCTCCATCTGTGCTTAACTTTCCACCAAAAACACAAACAAAAATGAAAATAACAAATCAACACAAAAATCAAATTTAACAAATTGTACCTATGGGGTACTCTTGGGTTGCCTCCCAAGCGTGCCTTATTTTGCGTCGTGGCATTGGACTTCACTTTTCGAGACATCCCACTCATACCTGGGTTCTCTTTCGAGAACCATCTCCTTTTCTTTTGCTGTTTAGAGGAAACAACCTGCACTCTGTTCCTCTCTTTCTCCCTTGCTTCTCAATTTGAAGCCCTCTCGGACTCGAGAATTTGAACTTGGACATTGCCTTTGGGCGTGCACATGGAATCCTCCACCCCACACTCATCCTCGACAACACACTAATAACTGACAAGGTTTTTGTGCGGATGGAGTTCATTTCTTAGTAGACGGGAAGATTTCTTCTTCATCCTCAACCCTCATTTGGGGTCCACCTTTCAAATCGATCACCACTCCTCCGAGTGGCCAAGAGCGCGTCCCAAGATCGAGGGGGTACCTGGTCGTCAACTTGAAAATCTAAGACGATAAAATCGGCAGGTATATCGCTTACTGGTGAGTGAGAAGGTCCTCTATTATTCCATCGAGGTGTCACTCACGACTTGTCGGCTAATTGCGGCCATCAACCTTATGAAGCCTGGTTTTCCCAGCCGGGGGTGTTGAATAAGGATAAGGGCATTAGATTGCTTGCTGCCCTAAATCACTACAAAGCTCATTAGCACATAAGCTTTACCAATTTTTATGGGAGGTAAAACTCCTGGGTGCTTTAAGCTTCTTTGGCATTTTGCTCAATACCACTGTGTTACTCTGATCCCAGGTGCTCTGATACGGACGTCCACACCAATCTGCTTTGTTACCGCCATCCGTCCTTCAAGTATTTAGCATACTTGGGCATTCCCTTCAAGACATCAATAAAATGAAAATTTATGTGAAGTTCTTTGAAACTCTCAAAGAACTTTTGAAACATATTCCTCCTCATTGCTCTTTCCGAATCTCTGAGGAAGGGTGGTGGTGATCTCTGTGCTAGCTGCCATTGAAGGTTGCGCATTTTGTTTCCCCGCACTCTGATCGCTCCAGTGTCGGTGATGGTCCTGGTCTAGCCCTTTCAGACGCACCTCCTTTCTTAGCTCTTTGGGCTCTGCATCGGCTAATTTCTTTCCGCTAAGATTGATGGCATTGATGCTGCTTAGGGGTTAGGATACGTGGCCAAGCAGTAATCCCAACCTTGCGGCCTCATGTTTTGAACGCTGCTATCTGACCCACTTGTTTTCAAGATTGCGGGTAGCTGCTAATTCATTAAATTATGTTTGCCATCCTCGGTCCACTCCGCTAGCGATTCTAGGTCTCCATGGTACATACGGTGTTTCCTCCAATCTTGCTACGAACTTGCCCATCATTCTGCCTGTGCAACGTGCTTACGTTGTTGTTGAGGTGCGGATACCCTTGCTTTTGATTTCCACACCAAGAAAAATTCGGGTATTTGCCAATTTCTGTTGGAGTTGTTCCCAAAATTGATTCCTTTTTGCACATTACCAACAAAATTAGCGATTCAGTTGGCTCCACAAGATTTTGCATTGTGCCCGGTATATTACCACAAATTTCACACCAACTAGGAACTGGCTGGCGCATTAACACAGCCTTTGGTGTTGGTTCATACTCGGTTATTGAGCGAGTCATCATTGATGTTGGAACGAAGCTAACTGTGCTACCAAGGCATTCAAACCATCTACTTCTATCAACCCCGATCTCTTGCACCGCACACTCCTGGGTATTTCATTTTTGTGCCACTCTGGATTTCCTTGTGCAATTGTTCAACAAAGTGTACAACTCATCATATATGCTACTCCAGAGCTTGCCCACCCGATGCATAGTCTAGTAGTATTTTTGTGTGTGGGTCTAGAAATTCTACAAAGGTATGGGCCCGGACACTTCATTTGATTCTTTGGTGATGGGGGCGAGTCTCTCATGATGACTTGAATCTTTCCCAAGACATATATAAGTTCTAATGGGAAGCCTGCTTGGCCCCAGGTATTTCACTTCTCAACTTTGCGGTTTTGCACGAAGGAAAGAATCGATAAGGAACTTCCTTGCCAAGTCATTCCTTGAAGTTATGGGTGTTGGCTCATCTTCAGCCACTTTTCGCCTCTCCCAACGGTGAAAATGGGAAGAGGGTCGATCCAGACATAATACGTAGACACGCCGGTAGGGACAAACGTGTAAGCTATCTCCGAGAAAGCTGCGCAGAAGTGCTGCTGCGGGTCTCATGTGCCATCCCAGTGGGGACCACTGAGAATGTAACATTTGCACCATGTTCTGTTTAAGCTCAAAGTTCCCTCCCAGGCTCGGTTTTGGGATAGAGTCACAAATTTGTCGCTAGTGGGATTGCCACTTCGCGGGTGGTTTTTCTTGCCATTGCTTCCGATGACCAGCTTGTGCTTGCCGCGGGTGGTTGTTGTTGTACCTTTTCTTGAAGTCTCTTCAGCTTTTGCTCTAGAGCTACTCTCCTTAGCAAATGGATTTGACGTTCGAGTTGATCAACGGCTCCACAAGCTCTGTTATTTCCTAGCCGGCTCGGCGGGACAACTGTCACTTTTTGCAAATAATCGAGACTAAGACCAAGTTTCTCAACACTTGGTACAAAAATCACACAAAAAACAAATAAAGTATCAAAACTTCAGCTGAGTCCCCGCGGCGCGCCAAAAACTTGTTCTCTCCGCATTAAGCGCGTCCCCGCAAGTGTACGAGTCGTGCAAGTAATATAGTGGCTCATTTTAAAAATTTGGAATGTCGAACCCACGAGATGGACCCATTCCTCTAACTATCCATTACAAGTGTGATCTTTAATACCGAAAATGTTGGTTATAGAAGTTTTCGAGGGAGATTTAATTAAGTCTAATTTTGGTCAACGAAATACTCAGAATTCACTCTAGGAGCAACATAGAGTTAAAACTAGATAATCATGCGATACTACGATTTGCAATGGTTTAAGATTGAAACTATCGATTGTTGTTTCACACAATTAGAATTGCATGTTCATGGTCTTTAGAACCTCTAAACACGACAAACTAGCCTGCTGCATCATTGTGAGCGAGGATGTTAATTTCTAGTTCGTGGGAAATTAATTATGTTGTGGTTTACGAGGAAATGATTGAGGACTTGTGCGTCTAATCATTTAACTCAGCTTAGCCTCACAACTACTTTAGCCCGAGTGTTGATGTGATAATCCTAAGTTGGTCTCTTAATACCCCCGTTTTATCAACCAAGCAAGGTGTTAGGTATATTTCTATCCTAACACGAAATTATATCGTGAGATACAAACATGCTCCTCATTCTCATGTCGACCTAGGTAATGCTTTAAAGCCATTGCCCAAGCTAACATATATGTTCTCATGGTGATCAATCATAAAAACAACCAACAATCCAGAGTGCAAGAAAAAAACAACAATCGATAACTTAATTCCAAAACAATTTCATAAAATCACAATCATAATTCATGGCTTCAACCTAGAGGAAGGGTTCTAGCCATTCATGTTCGTAAAACTACAAAAAACTACTACTAAATTAACATACTTACAAGAATTTGGTAGATGAGAAGGGAATTTGACAAACGCTAGCTGAGTTCTCCCACTTCTCCCTTCTCTCCTAAGTAGTTTTCGGGGATAAAATCGTGACAAAGTGGATTTAGGAGCTAAGGGACCTATTTAAAGTAAATGGAAAACATGCATAATTTAGGCGTCGTGGAATGGCTCCGTGTCACTGAGTGTATCGTGGAGCACTGCCTTTGTGACATGGAGGTAACGCGGAGGATCTCTGGAAATCACCCAAAAATCGACCCTAAGCATCCCCTTGCCGCGTTGGCGGCGTGTCATCTTTTGCCCAGGAGGTGCGTTGGCACTCCTCTTGTCACGGAGCTTGCACGGCGTGGCACGTTGCCTTACTTATTTAGGCCTTGCTGCACTCTCATCTGTTCACTGGCATAGGCGTGGTACGGTCTTTGGGCGCGGCACCACGCACTTTAACGTGGCCATATTTGCACAGCGTGGCCCGACCTTGCCATGGCTTGCTCCTTCTTAGACTTTCACCCATTGCTCAGGCTCCATTCCTCTACTTCACCAACTTATAAATTAGTTCCTTGTAATCATTGAAACCTACAACACCAGGACTAATCATGTTGATTTAGCCATTATCTTCACATTTATATAAAATCACATGAAAATGTATATAATAAATTAGATAAACAAGACTAAATTAAGTTATAAAGCGTCATAGGGGCATGCTATTTTGCACGAGATCACCGGCTGATCGGCTTTTCGGAGGATTTCTTGGACCGTTACCTCACGAGAGATCCAGCGGGCCCGGATGGACCAATTTTTACACCTGGAGCGGGGGCAATGAGTTTCGAGAATACGCCTGCAATTCGATTCTTTGTCCCGTTATGCTTCGGCCTTTGTAGACACCGTGCCATCGAGAGTCCACGGTTTATTATGGAAATTTGAAACCGGAGTATGTGTGAGGCCTATATGATGGTTACTTTGTGGGAAGATATGGATATTTCTCGAGGGTGCGGGCACTCGGACTGTGAGGGCCTCAGGACGGCAATAGGATAGCGAGACGAACAGAAGTTAGGAACAACGTCGTAGGGGCCAGGTCGAGATGAGTTACGAGGGGATATTCGGAGAGGGCCTAGGCCACGGTTGTCAAATAGATACCCTAGACCCCCGCCTCAATCACCAACGGCGGCGAGAGGGGTATATTCGATCCTTAGGGATAGTCGAGTCAGATGGATGTTCTCGAGCGGTAGATTCACCTCAGAGAGGAGGGGCGGAAGCGGAAGCGGTATACACCACAACTTTGCCCTATTTGCGGCCCGTGCCTTTGTAGAGCTTGCAGAATGGCTCCACAGGGTGTTATATATGTGAATAGGAGGGTCATGTGATGAGAGATTGTCCGGCCCGGGGGTCGAGGTGGCCAAGGATGAACAAGACCCGGGGGCATCGGCACGGTCGCGAGCTCCGGCGGCCCCGGCCGGGCGCGAGGAGCCCTCAGTTTAGGGAGCGAGATCAGGGGCCTCTAGTTTGAAGTACGGACCCAAGCCATACCTATTCATTACCGGGAGACGGGATTCGGGAGAGGCGTCTCCAAATATTGTGATAGGTATGATGACTATTTTGCTCTCACCCATCTTATGTATTAATCGATCCGGGATCTACTTTGTGCTATGTTACCCCATTAGTGGCACCAGAAAGTTCAGTATTGTACCAGAATTGCTTGACAGCCCTTTTAAATTATCTACACCCGTCGGTGACTCTATTGCCATGGAAGGGTTTATGTCGAGGGGTGTCTGTTAGGGTTGCTTGCCGTCGGACCTAGCAGATTTGGTAAGAGTTAGAAATGGTTGATTTTGATGCCATTATGGGTATGGATTTGATAGCTCCATGCTATGCCAATGTAGAATCTTTGGACCAAGACCGGTCAATTCCACTCTAGGGAGGCAACACGAGAGTGGAAGCGTTACAACTACGCCAAAGGCCAGTTCATTTCTATCTTAAGGAGCAAAGAAGATTGTGATAGCCAAAGACGCATTACCATATTATTGTGAGTTCGAGGATGTTCGGGTAGAGGCCTCGACTCTCGATGCATTCCGATGGTGAATGAATTCCTAGATGTATTTCTAGATATGAGTTACACCAGTATTCCCCCGAGAAAAGGGAAATAGACTTTACAGTGATTTATTGAATTTTTGACCCATATCAATTCCCCCTTATCGCATGGCTCCTACGGAACTTCGAGAGAACTAAGGCAATTTAAATATTTGTTAGATAAGGGCTTTATCGGGCCGAGTACATCACCTTAAGTGCGCCGGTTGCATTTGTGAGAAAAGGATGGTTCCCTCTACATGTGTATAGACTATCGACAGCTAAATAAAGTTAATATCAAGAATAAGTATTCGCTTCACGGGATAGATGATTTGTTTGATCGATTACGGAGATAGATATTTATCCAAAATTGACTTAAAAGATGCGGATATCATCCGGTTTAGGTTCGTGAAAGGGACATTCCAAAAATTGCCTTCGGGACCGGATACGACCATTTTTAATTCTTAGTCATGTCCTTTGGGATGACGAATGCTCGGCCGTGTTTATGGGACCTGATGAACAACATTTTTTTAGACCATACACGAACTATTCGCGGTGTGTTTATTGATGATATTACAGTGTGTTCTCGCTCGGGAGGAGCCACGAGATCATTTGCGGACGGAGTGCTCTAGATTCTCAGAGAACGCTAGTCAGCTGCATGCCAAGTTCTCTAAATGCAATTTGGCTGAATTCGTAACCTTTTTGGGTCATATCGTGTTGGATGCTGGTATACGGTAGATACAGAAAATAGAAGCGGTGAAAACATGGTATGACTCTTACTCTCTTCGGTAAGTTGCGCTCTTTTCGGTCGGTCTGAGCGATCCCCTATTGCGGTATCTATCGGTATTGTTGTTTTTCTTTCGATTATTTTCGGTTATTGCTTTGCATAATCGTACAGTGGTATTGACGCCCATTTTGGGGCATGTATTACTTACTGCGGTACTCATAGATGAGGAGCGGATCCTCGTAGTTCCGGCCCGGCGTACGGAGTCTTGACTCGTGTCATTCGGAGCTTGATAGATAAAGGTTTACTTCCCTTTTTCTTGTACAGTATGGGTAGGCCGAGGCCTTATCCCGACCATCTTATTATTCTTAGAGGCTTGAGGATTTTATATTCCTTGTGGTTAGTTGTACCGGTCGTGTGGGGCCGCTATGTATGTTTCGGTTGCATGCTGATGGCCGTGTGGGGGCCTTGTTCGGTGTCGGTTGGTGACCTTGTCAGTCTGGTCAGTTCAACACTTGATTATACTTTTCGTGATAACTAGTCGGCATGGTGGCCTTGTCGACCCGCATAGGTTCCCTTATGCTCGGTTGTTACGGATTGGAAATTGTTATATCCCTACTGGTGGCTATAAAGTAGTCGGCCGGAGAACAATGACACAGCAATTATATGGCAGATTTGTTTCATAAATCAGCCCAGAGCCCGGCAGCGCAAGTGCTTAGGCTCGGTAGTCCGGCAGTCGAGGTCACAGTAGGGCACCGGGTTGATCATACCTCCATGGCGGGCGTGACATGGTCACCGATGTGTTACAGTATTCCACCTTGATATATATGCATTGTTAGATTTAGATTCTACTTTATCTTTTGTGACGCCCTATGTTTCTAGTAGTTTTAGAGTGTCTCAAAATCCCTATCGAACCCTTCTCGGAGTCTCTACTCCGAGTTGGTGATTCGATTTATAGCTCAATGGGTATATATAAATTGCCTATCCACGAGTCCTTAAGAAAGTCACCTCAGCAGATTTAGTAGAGCTATCCATGATAGATTTTGATGTTATCTTTAGCATGGATTGGCTACATGCATGTTATGCCTGATAAATTGTGAAACCCATGCGGTAGGATTTGATTTTAGGGTGATCCGGTCCTAGAATGGAAGGGTAGTTAAATTGTTCTGCCAAATTCGCTTCATTTCCTACCTTAAGGCCAAAAAGATGATTTCTAAATGCGGTAGAGTTTCAGTTTTGGGGTGATCCAGTCCTAGAATGGAAGGGTAGTTCAGCTGTTCCTGTAGGTCGCTTCATTTCCTACCTTAAGGCCAAAAAGATGATTTCTAAGGGTTGTGTGTACCATCTAGTTAAGGTTAAGGATGCTACTTCTGAAACCCCGAATTCCAGTCAGTTCCTGTAATGTGTGAATATCCAGAAGTGTTTCCAGATGATTTATCGGGAATTCCTCCCGAGCTGAAGATTGATTTTGGCATTTACGTCTTCCCATTACACAATCTATATTTCTTTCTCCTTAAAGAATGTCTCCAGCTGAGCTAAAGGAGTTGAAGGAGCAGTTGAAGGATCTTTTAGACAAGGGTTTTATTAGACCAAGCAAATCCCCATGGTGTGCACTAGTTCTCTTTGTCCGTAAGAAGGATCGCTCCCTTCGGATGTGCATTGACTATCAAAAATTCAATAAGGTGACAATCAAGAACAGGTATCCCCTCCGTAGGAATGAAGATCTGTTTGACCAACTTCAGGGTGCTAAGCCCTCAGATCCGGGTATCATCATCTTAGGGTTCGGGAGGGTGACATTCTGAAGATAGCCTTCAGGACTCGGTATGATCACTATGAGTTTGTAGTTATGTCTTCTTGACTAAAAAAATTCTCCTGCAACTTTTATGGATTTGATGAACAAGGTGTTTAAGCCGTATTTGGAATGTTCATGATCGTGTTCATAGATGACATTCTCATATACTCTCGGAGCAAAGAGGAGCATGCCTCTCATTTGAGGGTGGTGCTAAAGACTCTTAAGTATCACACAATTATATGCTAAGTTCAGCAAGTGCAAGTTTTGGTTAAACTCGGTAGCATTTTCGGGTCATGTGGTGTCAAGTGAGGGTGTACATGTGGATTCTCAAAAGATAGAAACTGTGAAGAATTTTCCTAGACCAATGAATCCTTCGGATATTAGGAGTTTGATGCGTTTAGATGGTTATTACTAGAGGTTTTTTGAAGGGTTTTCATCCATTGCAGCACCGTTGACTAAGTTGACCCAGAAGAAAGTGAAGTTTCATTGGTCGTAGGCTTGTGAGAAGAGCTTCCAAGCGTTGAAGACTCGACTCACCTTAGCACCAGTGTTGACCCTACCTGAGGGTATCGATGGGTTTTTGGTATATTGTGACGCCTCAAGGATCGCCTGTCATGACCCAAACATAAGTCTGGACTGAGACACGGGACAAATAACCTTGAGAGGCTCTAAGTCGACCCATGACATGAACATAACCTTCTAAGTGAAACATTTTAAATGCGGAAATCTAATACATAAAATAGAGGAAGTCTGCAAATTTGATAACATCGAAGAACCGAATAAATAGCATAAGTCTGAAGCTGAATACATACTATGTATGATAAGCCTCTACTACTGACGAGTTGATGGGACAAGACCCCAACTAACTCTCTAAACTTTGAAACTAAAAATACAACTGAAAAGAAGGGCCCTCGAAAGATAAGGACTCACCAACTCTGGCTGGAAAGTGCTAACACTGAGGATCTGGCTAACGACGGGATGAGCCTGAATATCTGAGCCTGTATCATGAAATGATACAACATAGAGTATGCGGTCAGTACTTGAAATGTACTAAGTATACAAAGTAAGTAAAACCTCTAAGTAAAAAAAATAGAAATCATGCATATCGTAAAGCATTTCATCATAAGAGTCTGAGAGTAGGGCTTGGATGCTATTAACTAAAAACATGACTTACACATAACTAAATATCATAATTGAATCGAATGACCCAAAGTTGAAAACTGATAATCATAAGTAAAATTGAACATTGGGTCAAACCTGCTGAAAACATATTATCATGACTGAGGAACATGCATAACTGAAATCATTCGGAACAATCGGATACTCGTCATATAACCGACATTACCACGATAGAGCTTACGTGGTCCCGACTATTACACTCAAGTAGGTAGAGCGGTCCAAAGCCTTGCCAGGCTTAAGTACGCTACCATGATATTGATATCAAGCTGAAGGCCCCTTAGTGGCAGGAAAGCTCACAAGGGAGGTCCCAAATAATCTAAACATACCTATGTTGGCACGTAGTTCTGAGGCATAGGGTTGACTATCCCTTAGCCTACTCGGTGCTAGACACCACTCCCAAAAATATGCATATGCTCTCCATCGTTTTTCAATGAAGCTGAACCATCTTCTAGTGACGAAGCTGAATTATAACATACATGCATAATCTGAAATCATAACATGAGGAGCCTTGGGCTCAAACCATACCACAAGCTGAAAAGAGTGGGAGTCTAGACTCCAAAACCATGTGGTTAGCTAATAACATGAAATTTAGATAAATCATGAAACATACTTGATCACATGGGCTTGCCCAATACTTAAACATGCTTGAAATAGACTTGGATTACTCAAAACATGAACATAGACATGGGTAATTCAAAATTATACTTTCATCATGAACATCTCATCATAACTAGAAGCATAGATCATAATCTCATCCATTTCATGAAATTCAATAGATAGGCATCTTATTTATAAAAATACTTGAAAACATAATTTGTAATTGGAAACATTGTAAAATATGTCCATGAATCATAATTCAACATTAGAAACATGTATAGATCATACCCATGATTTATACTTAGAGAATTCACATGTTGTGTTAAAACCCCATAGATTCATCAACTAGAATTTTCATGAAATTGAAGAGGAATTGGGAATGGGTATGGATGAATACACCCATTCATAACCCTATATACCTGGATAAATCTGATTTCACAAACCCTCTTGAAAATCCAAAGGAATTTGGGGAAGATCTTGATGCTAAGCTTGATCACCCTTAGAAATTACTAGGTTTGCATGCATGGAAGAGAATGGGTTTAGAATGAGCTTAACCCTCTCAAAACACCCCTTTTCTAAGCTTAAAATGGTGTAGTATAGGTCTTAAGAAACTTAGAAATTATGGAAAAACCCTTAATAAATTCGCATGAAAATACACACTGCCAGTCCCAAAGAGGGACTGGACGACTCATGGTCTGAGGGATGAGTCGTCGTCTTCCTTCCATCATCTGCACTGGAATTCCACCTCTACTAGTCACCACGAGGGACACCACTACTCGTGGTGACTAGTCGTTAGGGACACTTCCAACTTCTCAACACCCAGATCAAACTCCTAACCACGGCCCACTTGACGACTCGTGGTGATGTCCATTGCTCGTGGTCTCACCCATGGTCAACCTCTAACCCAAAAATCCAACCAAGTCCATCCTTCACTCCACGAGTCACCTAATGAATCATGGTGCACCTCATGGGTCACTGGACGTCTCGTCTTGTGACCTGATGCAGAAAATTCTATTTTCTCCATTTCAACCCTCAGGTATGATCCTAGTTTCGGGATATTACATCGACCTTGGTTGTATATTAATACAGCACGATAATGTTATAGCCTATGCTTCCATGAAGTTGAAGGTCTATGAAAAGAACTACCCGGCTCATGACCTCGAGTTGGCGGCGGTAGTATTTTCCTTGATGATTTGGAGACACTATCTGTACAGGGTCCATCTGAATGTGTTTACAGACCACAAAAGCCTACAGTACGTGTTTACCCAGAAGGATCTAAATCTATGTCAAAGGAGGTAGTTGGATCTTCTTAAAGATTATGATATGAGTGTCCTTTATCATCTAGGCAAGGCTAATGTAGTGGAAGATGCTCTTAGAAGACTTTGTATGGAGAGTGTGACCCATGTAGATGAGGAGAGTAAAGAGTTAGTGAAGGATGTGCATTGTCTTTTATGACTAGGAGTTCGCCTTGTTGATTCGATGGATGGTGGGGTCATTGTTCAAAATAGATCAGAATCTTCCTTGGTGACCAAGGTCAAAGCTATACAAGATGAGGATTCTATCTTAGTAAAGTTGAAGGAAGTCGTTCACAATCAGAAGGTGGGGGTTTTCTCCTGGGGGATGGTTTAATATGATATCAGGGGCGTTGTGCATACTGGGAGTTGATGACTTGAGGGAGAGAATGTTGCATGAGGCTCATGGTTCCATATATTCTATACATTCAGGTGCCGCCAAGATATACCATGGCCTACGGAAGTCTATCGGTGGAATGACATGAAGAAGAACATAGCAAAGTTTGTGGCTAAGTTTCCGAATTGTCAACAGGTGAAGGCTGAGCATCAAAGACCTAGAGATGTGCTTCAAGATATTTGTATCCCTACTTGGAAGTCGGAGGAAATCAATATAGACTTCATTACAGTTTTGAGGACCCTTTTATCAACTTATGTTCAATATTTTCAATTTCAGTCTTTAGTGAGTTAGTTGGGGTCTCGTCCCATTAACTCGTCAGTATGTAGAGGCTTATCAGGCATAGTGTGTATTTAGTTTTAGAATTGTGTTATGTATTCAGACATTCAAATGTTATTATATTTTCAGACTTCCGCTATTATGCATGTTAGACTTCCGCATTATTATGTTGAGTTTTAGATATCATGTTCAAGCCATGGGTCCACTTGGAGCCTCTCGGGGTTCTTTGTCCCATTTATTGATTCGGGCCTATGTTTGGATCGTGACAAAAATGAAATATCAATCCTACCTGCCACTTAGCCAATATTACAACCAAGAAAAGTCCTTGTAATATTAATCTCTCGAAGCAATTAGGTAGTCTTAACGTACATGAAGGGAAGGTCTATGGTATGATTACATATGTGCATTACATCATTTGTGAGTGTGAGTGTGCCTTACTTATTATGTTCCATGTCTTTACATTAATAAATTTGAGAGAGGAACATCACTAAAAGTGAGGGACACAAGAGGTCTAATTCGGTGTACTATTTTTTGCATGTGTCACACTTAATCATGTTGGCCCATTGTGTTGAAAAGATGAATCATTTATAGAGGTTGTGTGATTTTGAGTGTGAAGATTTCATATGTATTTGATGAAATTTTGTTGCTTATTATAAACTACTCTATGAATGATCCATGCTAGTTTGTTGAGTATGAGTTGGTAGAGGTGTCAAGTGTGATGGTGAAACATGAGTTTAGGTATGTTTTGAGGATTGTTCGGGGATGAATAACATTTTAAGTGTGGGGTGGTGATGTTGGGAATATTTCTATTCCCATTTGCCATGTTTTTGCCCATGTTTGATCATGTTTTGAGTTCATAATCCTTAATTTATGCTTAGATTCATGTATGTGTGTGTTTTATGCGCTAACAAATGGTTTGAGTTGATTTGAGCAGAAAACTAAGCAAAATAGGCTCAAAATGATGCAAGGAGTGAAGATTTGAGGAGTTGAAGGGCTTGGTGCTATGGCTGGCGCCCCGCACCAAGTCCCGAACTTCAAAGAACAAAACTTCAGGTTGGGGCTCTAGTTGGCACACCACACCAGCCTTTGAACTTCAGAGAATTGCACTTCACAAACTTGGCGAGATGAGTGGCGGCCCGCGCCAGAGATGTACAGACTCAGAGAAATTTGATGAACACCTTGCAGAGTTAGAGGGGGCAGTACGCCAGACCTTGTCTAGAGCTGAAATTGTTCAAAACTTGACTAAGTTTGTGGTGAGATACATGGAGCGGTGCGCCAGGGTCATTTCAGGGAAGAAAATGCTTATTTTAAAGCCAAGTTTTGAAGGGCAGAAGCGTCATTTGAAGGCTTATCTATAAATAGAGGCCTTAGGTCATTTGTTATGTAATTTTGGACATCTTGGAGCAGTCTTTAATCATTTTTTACATTCCTTTAGTTTGTTTATGAAAGCTTGTAAGCCGTTTGGAAGGAATACACAGTTCTACAACTAGGTTTTCTCTTCTTTACTTCATATTTTCGTATGATGATGATTAAATACTTGTTTTTCTACTTGTCTATGAGTGGATAAACTTATATTCTAGGGTTTTGATCATGGTGAATGGTTGATTGTTTGAAAGACTAATTAAATTTGGTGTTGATTCTTCATTTATGGTTGTTTGTATTTGTTTGTGTTAATTTATTATTTATAATATTGAATCACCTTGTAAGTAATCCGTTAGCTTTCGATTGAACTTGGTAAAGGGAATCGAAAGGGTGAAAAATAAATACAAAATGGGAATTCAAAGACCTTTGAACCCATTGGTGATAGGATAGAAGTTTTTGTTGAGGATAGGGATATACCCTTCAACCTCGTTAGTTGAAATACAAGTAGGCATAATCGTCGTTTCATTGTTCTCCTGCGACCACAGGGACATAGGCGTTAGGGTTCATGAAATAGTTCTTAGATGCTAGGGATAGTGACAAGAAATTGGATAGTAACTTGCAACTAACAACCGTAGGAAGAATCATTCCAGTTTAATTACGTCTTGAAAACTCAACTTGAAACCAACCAAGTGTCATTGCCCTAGTCTTTCACCATCATCGAATGATAATCAAGCTTACAATTATTTTTAGTTCATTTTATATTTAAAGTTTTAGTAGTTTAATTTTCCAATCCAATCTTCATTTTACCTGTTTTGTTGATTAGTGAAATTAAAGCGACAACCTTATAATGATTAAATTGACAAATCCCTATCTAGACTTCAAACTCCTATATTACTTGATGACCACGTGCGCTTGGGTGACATCAAAGAAAATGCTCCCCTATTTCCTCGATCATTATTGACTTGGGACCAATTTGGATCTTATTGCCATTCATCCAATTACTTCCAAGCACGTTGATTGTGGACTTGGAAGTTACCTCTTAGACCTTGATTTTTACCCACATACTAAGTCTCCTCATTGTTCACTTATAGCATTCCTCATCGTAGGAACCATCTAGTTTGTAATGTTATTTCAAAAACCTCCATCACTCCATTGATAAGGGTTTCCTGTAGGCATTTGATTTATCAAATTTTCATGAAACAACATGAACATGTTTAGAGATTGGATATTTTGGAGTTGATTCTTAGCCAAAAGTTGCATAGTTGAGCTTAAATTCCACCATGGCTTAGCATTTCGATTACATCTCCTTGGTTAGATCAACTATAGAAATATTCCCTTGTTAGGTATGAACCCTGAAAACCCAACAAAATTTGTGTCCTCCATCTTTTTTAACAATTAACTAGACTCCCTAAAGGTCAGACCCATAATAGAGCCACCAACCAAATTATTGACCGTGGATGAATAGCCATATCAAGACCCTGATAGAAATTTTATAGAAGGACCATATGATACACTTAAAATTCTAAATGTAAAATGGTCGTATGCTAATATGGTAACCTAACAAGGTTGAGGTCGAGTTCACAGAGAATAGACATGAAAAAATTACTGGATTGAGTAAATACTTGATTTAGCCTTTAGATTCTATTGCTTTAAGGTTGAAATACATTTAATTTTAACTAAATAATATCCTAAAATTGATTTTTTTGTAATTAGTCTATTAAAGAACCAAGGTTGTGTTCCCATTACGGGATGCTCCACCTAATTTTCTCAATGAAGACACCAATAGCGACTTCGTATTCATATGAAAATAATCTCTAAATGATTACGTAATGTTTCCTAATAATTAAGTAATGATTCTATTAATTAATTCTTTTGGATAAATCAGATTTAAATAAAATCAATTATTTTCTACCACATAAATTCAACTTATTCCTTAGCAAATTTATTAAACAAGAGTTAACGCCTTGAGTTCTTATTGATTAATACTTTCAATCTCTAATTAATATTTTCAAGTGTAATTAGAATTAATTGGCACAAATTGATGTTTTCAACCACCAACCTTTAATGAAAAATAAGGATTAATTAAATATATTTAAATACACTATCGATAATCAAGATGAAATTTCTAGGTTTCGCAACACTATAGGGTTCACAATCTTAGTAGAAGAATTAGCTACTCATAGTTGAAGTAGACAATGAAAAACTTGAATAAATTATGAAATTACTTACAATAATCTTGAGTATTTGTCAAAGCAAGAACACCAAATTGATCTATAAAAAATTTCAAGATATTACATCTAAAATTCTCCTCAAACTGACCATGTACTATATCATGCAACAACTGGCTTTAAAAGACCTAAAAAAATTATTTATATATAGCTAGGAATCCAAATCCTAAAGTTACTTGGAACTGTCCAGGTGTGACTTCGAACCTTAGGATTTTCTTATGGTGTATAAAATGTGGTTGCAAATGATCTTTTTTTCTTAACTGTCAGTGGTCATAGATGATCTGCGGACCATAAAATCTTTATACATATGCATAATCTCTTCGTAGAATCCCTCTAGCCTCAAATAGCTTCCACCGCATTTCTATAGTAATGTATTTTTAACTTACAGATCGTATCTACATTTTGTCTGTTGAGCTTTAAGTTGCAACTCCTCGAATCTGACATAAAATGCTCATTTGCAGTTTGTATATGAATTATATAGTCTATAAATGAAACTGTACTTTTCCCAGACTTTGCCAATTTTTCACTCTAATTGCATGCCCCTTTGAAGTTCATCTACGGTTCAACAGACCGATCGTAAAATCCATCTATGGTTCGTATGTTGCGCATTTATGCAGATTTGTGTTCTACATTTTGATCTGGATTCCTGAAATACAGTATTATAACATTAGAAATGATTTATAAAAGCACTTAAAGACATGAAAAACATATGAAAAAGGTATAAATGTGTCGTAAAAATCTCGACACATCAACAACCCTAACTTAAAGCCTTTGCTTGTCCTTAAGCAACTAAAATACAAACATCTACTCTATTCTATTGTTCCAGTCTCACAAAGTGAAATGCCTACAATGGTTTTAAAAAATAGCTACCAACATTCATTTTTTAAGCCAATCACTCCTATATCACATTTTAAACAAAAACTATAGTTCTCACAGCCGTCAATATTGACCATGCACCTCTCTATGTCTGACATTTTTTTCAAATTGGACCACTGATTTATGCAAGACACCTAACTTAGGAATCAATCATATTTATCCATTTTTATCTACATTCCCTTTCTTAAGATTAAAGAATTTTTCCATTTTTATAATAAACTCATATTTAAGATAAGTACAATAGATCAAAGAGAAGAGAAAGAACATTCATCCCACACAAAGAACTTTACAGGTTATATTGCAACTACTATAGGATTTCCTTTATTTTTAAATGCCTTTACCTCTAGACAAGGTTTGGATCACATTAGGACTTTCTAAGTAAAGTTGTCTTCGGGATGGGTAGAATTGATATATTAAATTTTTTGGCTTTTACCTTCCTTGAACACTATATCACATTTTCTTTGTTAACTTGTTGTTTCAATCTCCTTTATTCTCTCCTCTTTCCTTCTTTTAGCATTTCACGACCCCAATAAAACTTTTGTGAGCTTTTCGTTCTTCTTCTTTTTTTACTTTACTTTTTTTTGTTGTTTGATCATTATGCTTTAGACCGTGTCTTAGATACATATATTTCTAAACTTTTCTTTAATTTTCTTTCTTCACCCCCACCTTAAGTACTTTTATACCTCATATTATTTTCTAGTGTCAAGGAGGATGGGTGTAGAACATGATCAGTTAAAGAATGAGTTTTGATTTAATTACGGCTGATCAAGAAAAAAGGCAGTAGGCTCAAAGGGGAATACTAGGAATATATGCATCATTTGGTGTTTCCATTTAGGAAAACATGGCTTTTAAATCATAAGAATGGCTTAATCTCATATCTATAACCCAATATTTTTAGTCTAAGACATGACTAACTAGGCAAGTATAGTGCAAACATCACAAGTAAACACAATTACATTATCACCTCACATTAACACATGGATATCAAACTGACTTTTTATATTACTCCTAAATAGGCAATCTATACTATAGTTTTTAATCTAAATGTCAAAAATAGAGTCTTACATGAATGCTTAACAGTTATGGAAAAATTTGAGGGGGGCATTTATTCACAAATAACACATATGCATTGTTTAGGTTGATTTGTCACCACCACCTAAGTCAAAACCACTTTATTCAATTAAAAATGACACATACTTAAACTGATGCCTTAGGAATGTATCCTAGAAATCTATCATCAGGACTAGTCACTGTGACTCTTTTACCTACTTTGCTAGATTCAACAAGAAAAAAAATCTCCCAAGAAAGAACTATGCTTAAGTTAATCCAAGAGGACTTTATGGAACTGATTTTAACTGCACCTAATATTAAGCATATAGAACATCACATCCAAAGACATTATAGCATTTCACAGATGCCCTACTCCCGACTTAAAAACATGCAGAGTCTGAAATGTAAAAAAGTATAAATATAAGAGTGTTGAACTCCTTAAGGTGAAATTGGAACACTAGTTAGTCTGGGAATCTATGACTGATGGGAAAACTGCTGGGTTGGTGGAAAATGTTGGAGACGAGGTGAAACCATATCATTAATATAGGGTCTGTATTGCTTGTCAAGTAGTTACCTCTCCTTTGCAGCCTAGATTTGAGCAGCCTCCTCAGGTGATATATATGGATCCTCATCCAAGCATCTGTATCAGTCTTGTCACTATCCGTCCTAGTAATTTTCCTTTGTCTCAAAGGGAAGTGGTGTCAGCTAATATGGTCATTAACAGAGATCCCTACTTGTAAATCAGCTGTGGGCTATTCCACTCTGGTTTCATACACTGGGATCTCCCTCTCTTATAGTTTCTACACTGCCATTTTGGTCTTATTTAGTTCTACTCTCAAGTTCACCATCTTGACAATACTGGAGCTGCGCTCTAACTGGGTCATCCGCTCCTCCAGCCTATCCAATCTAAACATAGAAATCTGCTGCAAAGTTATCAGTGCATCTCTTAAGGGATTCAGAGCCTTCTGAATGTCTCAGTTGATGAACACCCGCAACTCACTTAGCAAGCTATTTACTTGATTATCGTCCGCTCAACTTTCACTACTATACTGGAAAATTTTCCCCGTGTAAGGAGAAACATCCCACTTGATTCTCCCGATGCTTCCGTGGTCCTACATGGTGCAAATTATGTTGAGTGGGGTGCTCAGAGGATTAAACAGCCCTTTTGAGGAGCCGGCTCAGCTGAAGTGGCCCCTAGGGCATTTGACTCTGGAGGTATTTTCTCCCCTACTGTGTTTGGCTTTGCTGGCCTAAGTGGCACCTCAGTGTGCATGTCCTCTTGATTAGGCTATGTATCTATAGTCATGGGGAAATTTAGATGGTTCTGTACAGTAAGGCTCATGTCATCCCTCATCTTCATTATATCAGCCACCTGCTTCTCTTGGATGTAATGATCCTCCCTTGGTAGAGCTGGTACCCCTACTTGATTGCATAGGGTAGTGATTAGGCATGGGCAGGGAAGGAAGGTGGTGGTTTGGAATGCTCTATCTTTCATGTCAACGACCAGGAAAGGCTACAATGATAAGGCCACACTCAGTTCATGAGGCCATGGATAAAGTTAAACTTATTAGAAAAAGGCTGAAAACAACTCAAAGTCGTCAAAAATCATATGCGGATGTAAGGAGGAGAGAGCTTGAGTTTGCAGTTGATAATTGGGTATTTTTAAAAGTGTCACCCACGAAGGGGGTGATGAGGTTTGGTAAGAAGGGGAAACTTGGTATCTAATATGTTGGTCCCTGTAGGATTCTGAGGCATATTGGTGTGGCCTATGAGTTAGAGTTGCCTGCTGAGTTAGCATTAGTGCATCTAGTTTTTCATGTGTCCTTGTTAAAAAAGTGCATTGGTGATCTTACTCTAGTTGTACCTTTTGAGAGTATTTGTGTGAAGGATAGTCTCTCCTATGAAGAGGTTCTAGTTGAGATTCTTGACCATCAGGTTCATAAGTTGAGGAATAAAGAAGTCACTTCAGTGGAAGTTCTTTGGAGGAATCAACTTGTAGAGGGAGCTACTTTGGAAGCCGAAAGAAACATGATGGGCAAGTATCCTTGCCTCTTTCCTTCCATCTCAGCTCTAGTTTGAGGTAATAGTTTTCTCTTTAGTATTCCACAGTTTCATGTCCTTCAATTGCTCTCATGTCTTGGTATGTATGCATATTTCGTGAAATTAGTTTAGCGTATGTATCTCAGTCTGAAGTCAGTCACTCCATTAGTATCCAGTGCTTAGCATTTAGTTTTGGGATTACATCTCCTTCCATATCCTTTCTGCTTTATTAGTGTCCATTCGAGGACGAACATTTCCAAGGGGGAGACAATGTCACACCCCAAAAGTTCTTAAGATCAGACCTTAGACTTGAACTAGAAACCAGTAGAAAAACCTGCATTGTTTCCATAGAATGACTTAATTGATGAGTTATGGTGTGTACCAATGATTTGTCATGTTAGTTGTGGTGAGCATTTAGAAATCTTTCCTATTCCAGCTATCCCGACTCATGTAACAAGCCGTGGGAGGTAGTAAGGACTCGTTGTGTCACTCATCATGAGCAGCACAACCAAAGTCTAGAAACTTGTCAAAATTTCTCCCAGAGACCACGAGTCAAGTGACAACTTGTGGTGTTTTGTAACGAATCATTCTGATGAGCCACGGGGAGAAGTTCATAAATTGGCTAATAGGGGGTTTAGCGGTAATGAGTGGTCACCACGAGTCTTGGCTAGAACCAACGACTCATGGCACGATCCATTGTGCCTGGTTTTTTGTTTTTCAGTTTGAAATCTCAGGGGTACTTTTATAACTTCTTATGTTTTTAACTCCTAAACTAGGCAGATTTGAGTTCCCTAAGGGGGATATTAAAAGGTTTTTATTATCCTACACTCCCATTCCCCTCACCAAACACCGTATATTCAAATCATAAACTATCATAGCTCTCAAGGAAGTTAGGGTTCATCTTCTCCAATCTCTTGGATCTCAATCTATAGTCAAGGAATCATCAAGCCTACATATGTGGGATTATCAATAAGGGATTCACACCCTTATAGCCAACCCCAAGCTTAAATCCATGATTTTAATTCTTTAATATGGTAATTTTGAATTGCATGATTTCTAGGGTTAAACCCATTTTTATTCAAAAACTCTAAATTCTGTTATGATTTTACATGTATTTGAAAATTATTATGGGTTAAATTGTTTGAACAACTCCTATAATTTTCTATATTCAATTTACCATGTTCTACTCAAATTAAATATGATTTTCATGAATTTGGTGCTAAGTATCATGGCTGTAAAATCAGCATAGTTTTCATGGCTAGTTCAAGTACTTCATGGAATTAGTAATCTACATGATTTTTTATCTAGCCTATGCCAAACCTATCATGTTTCAACTATGATTATGAGCATTTATTTATGTTTTGGGAATAGTATTTAACACCGAGCGGATACGGGTTCAAATAACCCAACTTCCATATCTATGTGCCATTGTAGGTATGAAGGGGTCCTCACTTGAGAGTGTCTCCCTTGCTGAATGGGCTCATGAGTGAATTCACGCTTTCATGGTTCTTACCCTTGGTAAGGTTTTGAACACGCTCCCGACCAGGGTTACAGGTTGGGCTTCAAGATGCTTACTTGGAATATGTAATGAGAATCTCCCGTTTCCATGCTTTACGATGCATTGAATTATAGTATTTTGTATGTGGCCTATTGATCAGTTTATGAACTTATTTATGATTTCAGACATGCTTAGCTCAATGCTTATGTTTAAAAACCTTGGGTCACTGTATTTCAGCTTTGATAAAATCTCATGTTTTATGACTATATCACAATCACGATCTTTAGCATAATGTATTTATTCTCATGTTTTACTTATTCTACATACTTAGTACATTCAAAGTACTGACCATATGTTTTGTGCTATATCGTCTCATGATATAAGTTCAGGTGTTCAATCTCAGCCCACAGCAAGATATGTTCCTATCCCAGATCAGCTTGATTGGTGAGCCCTCATAATTCGAGGACAAGAGTTTTGGTTTATGCTTTTTCCAAGTCATTTCAGTTTTTAGATTTTGTAGAGCTAGCTGGGAACCTGTCCCTTCAGCTCATCAAGTATTTTTGAGGCTTTCAAACTATTATGTTTAGATGTTCAGCAAGTTGGCTTATGTTGTCTTGATTTTACATTTCATGATATTTCAAACTTATTCCACTTATGATATATCTCATGATTTACTTCCTCTTAGTTTGTATGTTTATGCTTATGTATCATGGGTTATCTTTTGGAGTCATTTATGGCTCTAGGTCCCATGTTGCATCTAGGGCCTCAGTTGGGGTCGTAACATCGGTTCGCCCTTTGGACCGTCCTTTGATTTAAATTTTTTTTGGTGTGGGTCCTTTTTGAGATAGATTTAGGTTAGATCCTTTGAAAATGGGTCGGGTTGGTCTTTAATAAACCACCCATGGACTAAACCGACTCGTCCCATGTGTTTTGAATTGAAAATAAAAAAGGAATAATGGGTAACCCTTCGCCCGATATACACACCCAGTTCTGTCTTTCCCACCATTTTCCCCTTTATCTTTCCCCTTATTGCTAAAAAACTCCCATTTTTGTGCACTCTTACTCAATTTCACTATTGCATGATGGCCCTCAAGCATACACAAGAGCATACTGAGCACAGCTAGGGCTTTGGAAGCCCTCATTTCGTGTACTTTCTCATTCAAGCAAATGAGCACTTGAGAAGTTATCTAGGGTTTTATTCTCTTGTTTGATCTTTACTATGACTGCCTACTATGATTTTATTGATTCTTTGACTTAGGGCATTGTTGAACCTATGCTTGTGTCACGACTCGAACATAGGCCCGGATTGAGACATGGGACAAAGAACCCCAAGAGGCTCTAAGTAGACCCATGGCATGAACATGATATCTAAAATAAAAATACTCAAGCAGAAGTCTAACATATATAATAAAGCGGAAGTTTGAAAATATATAACATCTGAATACATAACACAAGGATGAAACTGAATACATGCTATGTCTGAAGAGCCTCTACCACTGACGAGTTGATAGGACAAGACCCCAATTAACTCACTATAGTCTGAAATTGTAAAACTCAATACAATTGATAAAGGGCCCTCGGAAGATGAGGACTCACCAACTGAGACTGGAAGATGCTAATTCTGAGAGTCTGGCTACTGGAAGGTCGGAGCCTGAATATCCGAGCTTGTTTCATGAAATGATACAACATAGAGTATTCGATCAGTACTTGGAATGTACTGAGTATGCAAGGTAAGTAAACCTGACAGTTAAAATACATAAGATTTTATAAGAGTAGGACAACATGATCATAAAGTAAATATCATAATGCAAATATAAGGGCTCAAGGTTTTCAAAACATTTGTAAACCAGTCATAATCATAATCATAAGAGAAAGCTTTATTAAACATAACTCGAGACAAAGTAACATAAACGTAACTATGCATAAATCTTCAGGAACAATGGGAGGACTCGTCTTAAGTGAAACCATCAAGATAGAACCTTACGTGATGCCCCATTATTCGCCCAAGCGGTCAGGACCGTCCCTGGCTTGAAAGATAGGGGGACTTGCGTGCGTGGTGATATAACAGGGATCCAATAATATATATATATATATATACACATACCTATAGTGGCATATAGTTCTGAGACCATGGGGTTTACCTGAACGCCGGGTCTACTCGATGCTAGACACTACTCCAAAAAACATGCACATGAGGGCTCATATCGTAATTGTAAAATCATTCATGAAGTTCATGGACAAATAAATATAACATGATGGATCCCACTTGAAATACATGATTAGCCATGAATAAGGGCCCATGAATCGACCAAGAGTCATAAATCCATAAATCATGAAATCCATGCATACTTGTAAAACGTGTATATACTTGATATTCATAAATCCATAATAAGTACTTGAGAGAAATCATATCATAAATCATAAATCATAAATCATAATTTAGGGCTTAAGAAGTTCAAGATCATAATTGAACCACAAATTGAATTTTGATGAAGCTTACATACTTGGGCATAATTTAATTACAAGTTGAAACTATAAATTAATAATCAAAATAATTATAAAATCTGCCCATAGATCATAAAACATGATTTGATACATAAAGGGAATTGACCCATAGATAGATCATAGAGAATTTCACAAGAATTGGAATAAACCCCATAAGATCATGAAACTTGAATCTAGGATTTGAATTCATGGAATTGAGAAGAGTTTAGAGCATAAGAGTGAAAGAAACTTCCATTCATAGCCTCACATGCCTGGGTAAATCTGATTCACACTCCCACTTGAAATCCTAAAGGAAATTGTGGAGAATTTGAAGAAATTCTTCAAACTTGATCTGCAAGGAAAGGCTCTAAGTTGTATGCATGGAGTGGAGATGCTTAGAATAGGCTTAAAACTATTAAAAACCTACTAACTGAGCTTAAAACGATATAGTTTAGGACTTAAGGGCCTAGGATTGACGAAAATACCCTTAATGAAAAATTGGAAAATCTGCACTGCCAGTGACAACGACTGGTCCAGCGAGTCGTTACTAGCTCCCACGGGTCGTTACTTCCCTCGTTGCTTCAGCCCATTTTCCAGTCCCAGATCTGCTACCACGATAGGTACCACGAGTCGTACCCAGCTCCCATGACTCATGGCGACCATCCGTTGTAACCACTGCCCATTTTGTGAAAACCTTCCAATGGGAGAATACCACGACCCATGGCTCGAACTAGCGAGTCGTTCCATGACTCGTGCCTACCTATTTGACCATGACCACCCTCACAATAGCTCATTTCCAATGATCCTTTACATCAATCAATAGGTCATCCTAAGTCTCGTTGTAACAGAACTCCTCATAGCAGAAACCAACTATGACTGCTTCCCACGATTCGTCATACCTACCAATGACTCGTACCACAAGTCGTTCTAAGGGAAATTTTCTAGTTTCTCTGCTAATTTTCATTTCAAATCTCGAGTCTAGTCTTAAGCACTTTTAGGGTATACATTATCTCCCCCTTGGGACATTCGTCCTCGAATGTGGGCAAACATACTGAAAAGCTGAGAAATGCAACCACCATCACAAATACGGAATATTTAAGTTGAAAACGACGGAGTAGATAACAACGGGCTAGAATACATATCTGAATTGGATTCATAAATCACACACACATACATTGTCATGAATGAAACTAGGGGAACATGAACTGGACATGAAACTGAATAGAATACTAAGGAGGAATCTGATACCTCAAGCTGGAACTGAGCCGGAAGGGAATAGATGCGGGTATCTACCCATCATATCTGCTTCGGCTTCCCACGTAGCTCCCTCAACGTGCTAGTTCCTCTACAACACCTTCACTGAAGCTACTTCTTTGTTTCTTAGCTTCCGAACCTAACGATCAAGTATTTCCACCGAAACCTCCTCAAAGCTAAGGCTATCCTTCACACCTACACTCTCCACCGGAACAACTAGAGCTTAATCACCTAGAAACCTCTTCAAGAGAGATTCATGGAAAGCTGGATGAACTGAAGCTAATTCTGTGGGTAACTCCAACTCATAGTCCACCTTGCCAACACGTCTTACAATCTGGTATGGACCAACATAATGGGGACTGAGTTTCCCTTTCATTTTGAACCTCATCACTCCCTTAATGGGGGATACCTTTAGAAACACCCAATCATCAACTTCAAACTCAAGCTCCCTTCTCCTCACATTTGCATAGGACTTTTGGTGACTCTGAGCTATTTTCAACCTGTCCCTTATAAGCTGAACTTTCTGCATGACCTCATGGACTGAATCTAGTCCTAGCAGCTTCACCAACTTTGAACCAGCCAATAGGTGATCTACATCTTCGCCTACAGAGCCTCAAATGGAGCCATATGAATGTTGGAATAGTAGTTATTATTATAGGCAAACTCAATGAGAGTCAAATGATAATCCAAACTACCCTTGAAATCAATCACACATGCCCTCAACATATCCTCCAGCGTTTAAATGGTCCACTCTGCCTGACCATCTATTTGCGGGTGAAATGTTGTGCTAAGCTTAACCTAGTTACCGAGTCCCTTCTGAAATGATCTCCAAAACTGAGAGGTAAAATGAGTACCTCTATATGATATGATGGAAAAGGGCACTCCATGCAACCGAACTAACTCCCAAATATACAACTTAGCATAATCCTCCACTGAATCAGTAGTTTTGACTGGTAGGAAATGAGCTGCTTTAGTCAACCTGTCCACAACCACCCAAATAGAGTCATACTATCGATGTGTATGAGGAAACCCCGTAATGAAGTCCATATTGATTTCCTCCCACTTCCAAGTAGGGATACTAATGTCTTGAAGCACACCTCCTAGTCTCTGATGCTCAACCTTCACCTATTGACAATTCGAACACTTAGCAACAAACTCTACTATGTCCTTCTTCATTCCACTCCACCAATAGACTTCCCGTAGGTTACGGTACATCTTGGTGGTACCTGGATGGATAGAATATATGGAGCCATGAGCTTCATGCAACATCCACTCCCTCAAGTCACCAACATTCGATACACACAAACGACCCTTAGATCGAAGCACACCATCTCCCTATTGGGAGAAGACCTCGACTTTTTGATTCCAAACCACTTCCTTCAACTTCACCAAAATAGGATCCTCATCTTGCCTAGACTTAACATCACTCACTAAAGATGATTGATCCATTCTGAAAAATGACACCACCATCCGTCGAGTCAACCAGACAAACTCCTAGGTGTGCAAGTCAGAGCATATCCTTCACTAACTCTTTCCTTTCCTCATCTACATGAGATACACTCTCCATAGAAAGCCTTCTAAGAGCGTCTGCCACCACATTTTACTTGCCTGAATGATAAAGGACACTCATATCATAATCTTTAAGAAGCTCCAACCACCTGTTCTGATGTAGATTTAGATCCTTCTGAGTGAACACGTACTGTAGGCTTTTGTGGTACGTAAACATATCCACATGGACCCTATACAGATAGTGTCTCCAAATCATCAAGGAAAATTCTACCACTGCCAATTCGAGATCATGAGTTGGATAGTTCTTTTCATGAACCTTCAGCTGCCTGGAAGCATATTCTATAACCTTACCTTGCTACATTAGCACAAAACCAAGGTCGATCCTCAAGGAATCATAATATACACAAACCTATCGGTACCCTCAGGTAGGGTCAACACTAGTTCTGAGGTGAGTCGAGCTTTCAGCTCTTGGAAGCTCTTCTCACAAGCTTCCGACCATTGAAACTTCACTTTCTTCTGGGTCAATTTAGTTAATGGGGCTGCAATGGATGAAAACCCCTCAGCAAATCTTCGATAATAACCAGCAAAACCCAAGAAACTCCTGATATCTGAAGGATTCATTGGTCTAGGCCAATTCTTCACCGCTTCTATCTTTTGAGACTCCACCTGTACACCCTCACTTGACAACACATGGCCCAAAAATGCCACTGAGTTCAACCAGAACTCACATTTGTTGAACTTAGCATACAATTGGAGATCTTTAAGAGTCTGTTGCACCTCCCTCAAATGATAGACATCATCCTCCTCTCTCCAAGAGTATTTGAGAATTTCATCTATGAACACAATCACGAACATATCCAAATATGGTTTGAAAACCCTATTCATCAAATCCATAAAAGCTATAGGAGCATTCATAATTCCAAAAGACATAACTACAAACTCATAATGACCATACCGAGTCCTGAAGGTTGTCTTCGGAATATCACTCTCTCTAACTCTGAGCTGATGATACCCAGATCTGAGGTCTATCTTTCAAAAGCACTTATCACCCTGAAGATGGTCAAACAAATCATCAATCCTGGGGAGATGATACCTGTTCTTTATTGTGACCTTGCTCAATTGCTAATAATCAATACACATTCGAAGGTAACCATCCTTCTTCCAGACAAATAGCACTGGTGAACTCCATGGGGATTTGCTAGGTCTGATGAAACCCTTATCTAAAATAGCACTGGTGAACTCCTTTATCTAAGCTAGAGCCATTTTCTAAGGAGGAATAGATATATGTTGCGTATCGGGAAGGAGGTCAATACCAAAATCAATCTCCCACTAGGGAGGGAATCCTAGTAAATCATCTGGAAACACTTTCGAGTATTCACACACTGTAGGAACTGACTGGATAGTTGGGGTTTCGGACGTAGCATCCTTAACCCTTACTAGATGGTATACACAACCCTTAGAAATCATCTTTCTAGACTTAAGGTAGGAAATGAAATGACCTACAGGCATAACTAAACTACCCTTCCACTCTAGGAGTGGCTCATCCTGAAATCGGAACTCTACCCAGGGTTCTACAATTTATTGAGGCATAACATGTATGTATCCAATCCATACCGAAGATAACATCAAAATCTATCATGGATAGTTATATCAAATCCACTGAGGTGACTTTCTAAAGGACTGTGACAGGGCAATTTTTATATACCCGTCGAGCTATAACTAATTCACCGACTAGAGTAAAGACTGAGAAGGGTTTTGATAGGATTTTAGGACTGACTCCAAAATTACTAGCAACATAGGGCGTCACAAAAAATACAATAGCTCCTAGGTCTAAAAATACATATACATCAAGGTGGAATACTCGTAACATACCGATAACCACATCTGGTTAAGTCTCCTGCTCCTGTCGAGATGTAAGGGTATAAAACCTGTTCTAGTGCTGGCCACCACCTGCACTGGTGGACGCACCCTGCTGAGCTGGGCGTGCTGGTCTTGGTGCTGAGCTTGTAGCCTGAGTATGACCTCTACCATCACCTATCTAGCAAATGGGAACTCTCGACACCTGTGCTCGGGTGTACCACACTCAAAACAGATATTTGACCCAATCAGCACTCCCCTATCTGATTCTTGCCACACTTCCCACTGGCCGGGAAAGTACGCTCTGTCTACATTATACCCTGGCCCCTCAAACCTGAGGCTCTGCTCCTCTGATCACCTCGTTGTCTGGATGGTGCACTGGTCGATGATGGTGTTAGAGCTAATGACCTATGATGAGACTGCTGGCGATGTCCGCCTCCCGATCTCTACTAAGAGAACCCATAACTGTCTATCCTGGCCCTTTTGGCCTCTGTCCTTCTCAGATGCACTGCCTCCATCACATGGGCATACAAAACCAAATGGAATATCAATTTCCTAATGAAGCATGGCGGTCCTAAAATCCTTGTCCAGGTAGTCGGCTACTCCATGTACAAACCTGCTCACCTAAGCTTCTGATCAACCACTAGCTTTGGTGCATACTTGGACAAATGAGTGAACTCCAAAGCATACTCCTAGCTTGTCATGTTACCCTACTTCAGGTTCACAAACTCCGTTTCTTTAATATCCCTCATCTCACGAGGGAAGAACCGATCCAAAAATGCAGTATGAAACTCAACCCAACCAATGGGCCTTGCTCCAATTGTCCTGCTATCCTTCCATTGCCTGAACCAGATGTGCACAACCCCTTTCAACTGATACTAGGATAGGTCTACGCACTCCTCCCAAGTCACTCCCATGATTTGAGTGATCTTCAGCACTTCATCAATAAACTCATGTGGATCCTTGTCCACTTTCGATCCAAGGAACTTCAGAGGGTTCATCCTTAGAAAATCTCTGACTTTCACCGTTGCTACATTCCCGTTATAAAGGACATGTGATACCGCCTGTTGGTTGACTTGGGTTGTCAAGGCCTGAGCTAGCATCTGAATAGCAGCCCTAAACTCTGCGTGGGCCACCTGTTCGGGTACATGATCCTCATGGGCTGGTGCCCATCCCCATTGCCATTCTCATGGCCATTTCCATTCCTATTTCTTCTTCTGTTGACGCGGCGAGGAGGCATGATTCAGCCAACGTGTTATACCCTGGAAGCCAAAGATCAGACTAGGAAGTTGAAATGGAGAAAATCTTAAAAACTGGCACCAGGCACAGAATAAGTCATGGGATGACTCATTGATACAACCCAGATGTGACTCGTGGGGAGGCTAGTGAGGAGTTTGGAAGTTTGAGAAAAAGGATCCCCACGGGCGTGACAACGACTCATGGTCAGACCCTATGAGTCATTAGGTCAGTCGTGGGGTGAGTAAGGAAAGAAAAGAGAAGAAGGCAATGCACTTGATGAGAGGACCCCACGAGTCGTGGTCAGTCCCCACGATTCGTGGGGATTCGTGGTCAGCTAGTTGAGAAAATAGTGGGGGGAGTGTACATAACAGGTGGTGACCACGATAGTAAAGAGTCCTGAGGTTTCCCGTGACGAACCCTGGTGATCAGATGAGCAGTGTGCTTGACGGACAACTCCACAAGTCGTGGCCCAAGGTAACGAGTCATTAGGTCCCTCGTTGGGACCACCTGGTAGTTATTTTTTACGAATTTAGTAAGGTCTTTTCCGTAATTTCTAAGATCCTAAGGCATAAACTACTTCGTTTTGAGTTATGAATAGTGACTTTTATAGGGGTTAAGTTCATTTTAGGCCTTATTCATTCATGCATGCAAGGTAGAAGACTTGAGAGGGTGATCAAGCTTAGCATTCATCAATTTCTCTTCCATTTCTTGTTGGGCATCTAAGGAAGTGTAAGAATCAGCTACCAATAGGTATGTAGGGTTATGAATGGGTGATTCCCTTCACAACCATGCCCAATCCCTCTCTAAAGTATGAAATGTTGTGCGAGAATGGAAAGGTAGTGCGGCCNCTAAGGAAGTGTAAGAATCAGCTACCAATAGGTATGTAGGGTTATGAATGGGTGATTCCCTTCACAACCATGCCCAATCCCTCTCTAAAGTATGAAATTCCTATCTCTACTCTATGGGGTTTTAAGCCAAATGAATGAATCTCCTATTTCTATAGATTTGTGTGATTTAATTATGATTCTACTATTGAATTATAAAGCATGGACAATTTTTATAATGTTTTCAATCTAAAATCATGTTTCTAGTTGTATAAATTTAAAAGCCCATTGATGAGATATTCAAGAAAGATGAAATTTGTGATAAATATATGATGATGATGAGATATTATGATGAAAAGCATGTTTTGAAGCTACCCATGTTTACAATTATGTTTTCAATGAGAATTGACTATTTCTAAGTATGATAAAGCTTTAGGAAATGCCCACATGTGAAGTATGAATGATGATTTTCCCGAATTGAGCTTACCACATTGTTTTGGAGCGAAGACTTCCAATTATATTTTTGGCTTGTGGTATTTTTTGAGTTGAAATTTTCCTATGAATAGCTTACCTCATGGTTTTGGAGTGAAGACTCCTAATTATAGTTTCATCTTTTGGTATTTTTTGAGTTGAAATTTTCCTATGCATAGCTTACCTCATGGTTTTGGAGTGAAGACTCCTAATTATAGTTTCAGCTTGTGGTATGTTTTGAGCCAAAGCTTCTCATATGCATGATTTCACATTTGAGATGTATTTGAGTATTGAGCTTCATATAAAGAAAATGTTGAGCTTCGTTATAAAATGATGTAGAGCATATGCATGTTTTTAGGAGTAATGTCTAGCACCGAGCAAGCTAAGGGTCGATCAACTTGTGCCTCAAAACTACGCGCCAACGTAGATTGATACTATTATATATATTACTTCGAGACCTCCCTTGTGAGCTTCCTTGCCCGATTGGGCCTTCAGCTTGATATTGATATCATGGTATCGTCCCTAGCCCTGGCAAGGCTTTGGACGGCTCTGACCACTTGAGTGTGATAGTTGGGACAACGTAAGCTCTATCGTGGTATGCCGGTTAAAAGACGAGTCTCCCATTGTTCCTCATGATTTCAGATATGCATATTCATTACTCATGAGATTTATATATATATATACATGTACTAAAATAGGTTTGACTCAATGTTCAGCTTTACTTATAAATGTCAGAATTCAACTTTGAGTCAATTTATTCAGTTATGAAGTCATGAAGTTATGTTATGTTATGTTATGAAGAGATTATGATTTCAGAAAGAATGCATGCAAGCCCTACTCTAAGATTCTTAATGTTTATGTTTACATTATGCATTGTCTATAAATGATTTTACTTACTTTAGCGGTTTTACTTACCTTACATCGGTACATTCTACGTACTGACTTGCATACTCTATGTTGTATCGTTTCATGATACAGGACCCGACTCTCAGGTTCAGCTCCACTCGTAGTCAGCTTATCAGAGTTAGCGTTTCAATTGTTGGTGAGTCCTCATATCTCGAGGACTAGACTATTTAGATTTCTTATGTGTATTTCTGTTTCAGTTTTGTTGAGTTAGTTCGGGTCTTGTCCCATCAACTCATCACGTTATAGAGGCTTTTCAGACATATGTATGTATTCAACTTTGGATTTCGTATTCTGATGTTGTGTTCAAGTTAGACTTTCGCTGTGAGTATTTTGTTGATTATTTAGTTTCTTGTTTGAGTTAGATGTATGCTTATACCATGGGTCGACTTGGGGTCACTTGGGGCTCCTTCCCGTGTTACGATTCGGGCCTTCATTCGGGTCATGACACAACGCGTATAGCATGAGTTAGAAGGATAGAGAGACATTTCATTGCACGACATAGATCATGAAAAAAGGGAACATTTCCTAAACGTCTCATAGCCTCTTTGTCATAAGTGTGGCGTGTTTCACACCTATGAAAAATACTACTTAACGCGGCTTTCAAACATGCTAGGACACTTCAAAACCTAAGGCTATGATACCAATTTTTTCACGACCCGAACATAGGCCCGGATCGAGACATGGGACAAATATCCCCGAGAGGTCTAAGTCAACCCATGGAATGAATATGATATCTAAAAAATCAACATACTCAAGCGGAATTCTAACATATATAATTAAGCGGAAGTCTGAATATATCATAAGATATGAATACATAACACAAAGCTGAAACTGAATACATGTTGTGTCTGAAAAGCCTCTACTATTGACGAGTTGATGGGAGAAGACCCCAACTAACTCACTATAGTCTAAAACTGTAATACTCAATACAACTAATAAAGGGCCCTCGGAAGTGAGGACTCATCAACTAAGACTGGAAGATGCTAATTCTCAGAGTCTGGCTACTAGCGGGTTTGAGCTTGAAAATCCGAGCCTTTATAATGAAATGATACAATATAGAGTATTGGGTGAGTACTTGAAATATACTGAGAATACAAGGTAAGTAAAATGGACAGTTAAAATACATAAGAGTTCATAAGAGTAGGACAGCGTGATCATAAAGTAAATATCATAATGTAACATAAGGGCTCAAGGTTTTTAAAATATTCGTAAACCAGTCATAATCATAATCATAAGAGAAATATTTATTAAACATAACTCGAGCCAAAGTAACATAAACATAACTATACATAAATCATGAGGAACAATGGGAGGACTCATCTTAACTGACACCATCATGATAGAGCCTTGCATGATGCCCTACTATTTCGCCCAAGTGGTCAGGACTATCCCTGGCTTTCCAGGCAGGGGGATGTGCATGCGTGGTGATATCACAGGGATCCAATAATAAATATGTATACCTACGCTGGCACGTAGTTCTGAGACCATAGGGCTTACCTGAACGCTGGATCTTCTCGATGCTAGACACTTCTCCCAAAAACATGCAAATGAGGGCTCATATCGTAATTGTAAAATCATTCATGAAGTTCATGGATAAATAAATATAACATGATGGATCCCACTTGAAATACATGATTAGCCATGAATAAGGGCCTGTGAATCGACCAAGAGTCATAAATCCATAAATCATGAAATCCATACATACTTGTAAAACATGTATATACTTGATATTCATATATCCATGATAAATACTTGAGAGAAATCATATCATAAATCATAATTTAGGGCTTAAGAAGTTCAAGATCTTAAGGAAATCATAAATTGACTTATAATGAAGCTTACATACTTGGGCATAATTTAATTAGAAGTTGAAACTATAAATTAATAATCAAAATAATTATAAAATCTGCCCATAGATCATAAAGAATGATTTGATACATAAAGGGAATTGACCCATAGATAGATCATAGAGAATTTCACAAGAATTGGAATAAACCCCATAAGATCATGAAACTTGAACCTAGGATTGGAATTCATGGAATTGAGAAGAGTTTAGAGAATAAGAGTTAAAGGAACTCCCATTCATAGCCTCACATACCTGAGTAAATCTGATTCACACTCCCACTTGAAAGCCCAAAGGAAATTGGGGAGAATTTGAAGAAATTCTTCAAACTTGATTTGCAAGGAAATGCTCTAAGTTGCATGCATGGAGTGGAGATTCTTAGAATAGGTTTAACATCCTTAAAACCCTACTAACTGAGCTTAAAATGATGTAGTTTAGGACTTTAGGTCCTAGGAATGACGAAAATACCCTTAATGAAAAACTGGAAAATCTGCACTGCCAGTGACTACGACTGGTCCAACGAGTCGGTACTGGCTCCCACAGGTCATTACTTCTCTTGTTGCTTCAGCCTATTTTCCAGTCCCAGACCTACTACCACGACAGGTACCACGAGTCGTACCCAGCTCCCATGACTTTTGGCAACCATCTGTTGTCACCACTTTCCATTTTCTGAAAACCTTCCAACGGGAGCATACCACGACCTGTGGCTCGAACTAACGAGTCGTTCATGAATCATACCTGCCTCCTTAACTATGAACACCCTTACAGTGGCTCATTTCCAATTATTCGTTACATCAACCAATGGGTCGTCCTAAGACCTGTTGTCACAGAACTCCTCACAAAATGATCCAACCACGACTTCTTCCGACGATCCGTCAGACCTACCAATGACTCGTACCACGAGTCGTTTTGAGGGAAAATTGTGGTTTCTCTGCTATTTTTATATCAAATACCAAGTCTAGTCTTAAGAACTTCTGGAGTATAACAGCTTGAAGTATGATTTTTCATGCCTCGAGTCTACACCCTGGATGTGACCGTAACTCAGACCACCTAGTGGTCCAAGTGAATCCTTGGTCTGGCTTAATACTAACTTAGAACATAATAAAGTACAATGAAAGTAATAATTTTAATGGGATAAATAAATTAAACTAAGATTTATTTATTGTAACTAAAAGTGTTAAAAAGTAACATTTATTGGCTCAACTTTGACTCTATCAATGAATCCTCTATAACTAAAGAATAGGTGCTGGGACATAGCTCCCATGATTACCTCAAGCTCTATAAAATAAAATGACTTCAAATGACTAGGACTCTTCGAATGTAGGAGGCCTCACTAATTGCTGATTGAATATGAGATCCAACTGAAGCGTCTGCTGCTAATCCTGTCTATATGAATCTGCATCATAATAAGATGCAGCGCCAAAGGGTGTCAGTTAAGTAAGAATAGCTTAACTGAAAGAATAAACTGAATGGGTAAGCATGAATGAAATTGAAACTCTAAATGATGCATAAAATACAATATGGTCAATGTGTAAAACAGTTATGCAATAAAATTCATGCATCAAAACAATATCTGAAAATACATGTAAAAATGCATAACTTACTTGGGGAGCACATGATGCCCAACTATCTCACTCAAGTTAGCAGAGCAGCTCAAAGCCTTGCCAGAGCAGAGAACTATCACCGTATGTCGATCAATAACTCAAGTCCTTACTAGGGACTTATCTTGAGGAGACACCAAAACTAACGACATGATCTTATCCTACACTGGCTACGTAGTACTATGGGAAAAAGGAGGTACAAGCACGAGAGAAAATATAGCTATTCCTCCCATCTTTCCTTTTCTATTTCCATTGCTCATCAAAGAAAGAATTCTAGAACAAAAGGGCTTATAAGTTATCTAAACTCTTCACCCTCTCGGTGCTAAATAATCCTCCCAAAACATATGCTCATATATTTATGCCTCTCAGAGGCATCTGAAAACATCTTTTATAAATCACTTTAGCTATAGATATAATAGATATATTAAAACTCATGTTGAGCCTTTCGCTCAAAATTTCTTTACTTTATATGAAGAGCCTTTCACTCAAAACATTTTTTAAAAACTTGGGAGCTTCTATAATCCAAACACACCTTTGAAGATTTTTGAGCTTCTATGCTAAAAATATCTCTTGAGCTTCAAAAATAAGTCTTTACTTTAGCTTCTAAAAATTAATAACACCAAATCCACTCCTCACAAGGAGAAAGTGTAAACGGTCATCGCAATATAATTACCCAAAATGTGAGTCAAGGTTGAATCCACAAGGAATAGAGATTAGATGACACAAAAGTTGTCTGTCGAATTGAACTAAATTGCATCAGTGCATTAAAAATGAAAAAAGTAAATGTTGGGGGTTAAAAATACCTCAATTAAAATTAAATCAACTGCCAATCAACAACAAGGTAACCAACATGATCAAACAAAGATGAGAAAGAGCTAAGAGTGTTCTAGTGACAGGGCATCAATCGTATTGGAATTAACTAGGAAATCAAATTATTACTCACAAGCATAAATATCCATGGAAGAGGTGGCACCCGATGTTTTTAAACCATTTGGGGTGCCTTTTCCTCGGATTTTCTCAAACTCCAAGGTCCCAAATAATTTATCCGCTACGGCTTGAGTAAGAATTGAACTATCTCTAGCCTCAAATCTTAATGGGTGTATGAAAATAGATTTTGTCTATCTCTAGTACAGCCCCACATAATCAAGACCGAAATACCCACCAGTGTTTTCTCACCCATATTCTATTCCCCTTTTTCAAGCAACAATAAAATAAGTAAACACATCCATATTTGCAGCTATGGATAATTCAATTATAATTTGGAGAAAACAATAGATTTATACTAAATGAGTAATCATAAGATCAATCTAGAAACAACGAATCCAATTTAGCCCCATTATGCACACACCCCTTGCAAATTATTTAGCCACTCATAGATGAAAAATACAAGATTATATTGATAAATAAACTCATGGAATTCATCATTAAGAGTAAACTACAAGCTCAAATTTTCCTTCAATGGAGGTTTTACCTTGAAGAGGAAGAAGAAGAAGATGAAGAAAAGCTCTCTATTTTTCTCTCCCTAGGAATTAAAAACTATTCACTACAATACAATACAATACTCTATTGAGAGGAATATTCAGTACTTTTCAAGGAAAATACAAAAGTAGGTTAAAGTTGTTTCTCTTTTCTTATGCTAGATGATTTTACCCTTCTGATGATGGCCTCACTTGCGAGTCACCGGCATTCCGCTGGTGCCCATTCGTGGGGCGCCGCTCTATCACAACTGGTGGCTAGTGATATCTGTAGTTGTCCGGCATTAGCACCAACTGTTTGCAGGTGTTGACTCGTGTTTCGCTGGTGTACCTCCCATTTCAACACAGTGTTCTCCTGCGTTTGGTCGGCATTTTGCCGGTGTCATTTGATGAAATGCCGGTCCCCTTATTTAAGCTCCATGCTTTTGTTCAATTCCTTGCTTTCTCTCTTTAAATTGAATGCCTGCAAAAACAAAAGAGAAAAAGCAAAAAGTTCTCCAAAATGACTTGAAAACCAAGTAAAAGCTCATGTTTAAAAGCCTAATGAGTTGGTAAATTACCAACTAATCAAACCCTCAAACTTGAACCATTGCTTGTCCTTAAGCAAGACAATTATTTACAACTGAACAATTGAAATAGGAATCTCACACTACATGAGATTTTCACAAGGGCCTACTTGGACTCAGAAAACCCCAAAATCACTCATCAACTCAATAAAAAGAAAAGACTCAACAATTTATGCAAATGCTTCAAGAGGTAACCACAAATAATTAGCATGATTCATAATAGTTTCTTTCATCTAAAACAAGGGGCATGGTTGATCAAAGCAAGGTTATATAGAATCTTAAGTCATTGAAAATTCAAATTCAAAGTTTTCCTTGAAGCTCACTGCATTCTTGTCTCAATCACATTTTTGGCACGTGCAAGAATGTTCCCCAAGGAAGTAATGCCACTCACATCAAGAGAGAATCCCATTTAATTTTCCAGCAATTCACACTCAAAGGGCTTATAGAAATAAACAAATATGCTCAGTCTCATAAAGAAGTTCTCATGCACATAACTTAACCCATAGGCTTGTCCTTCTTGTAACTCACCACTAATGTAGAGTTGCTACACTTAAAATCAATTAGGACTTGGAGGTTATAATGAAGGCTAGGGGTAAAGGTAGGATAACTTTTTAGTTCTAGTGACTAGAACCCCCATAATGCCCTTTTTGTGAATATTTTTGTGTACTCCATTTTCTCTTGAGATCACCCGCATCTTATCTCTCCTTGATTAACATTTTCACTTTTGTAACAAGAGCCACCCTTATATATCCTTAGTTACCACTTTTAATCTCATCTAATTAAGAGGTAGCACCTTTCAACAATTCTCTTTTTTCTAAGGGTTAAAAGTTCTTTTCAACCAACAAATTCATTCATTTCCTCATAATTTGGTGCTACCTCACATTGGAGATCACCTCATTTTTTCCATTTTCTTTTTCAACCCCCAAACTTAGACTTTTGCCTCATTTCTCCATTTTTTATTCTCACACTTTTAGGCCTCAAGCACAATTTTTTTCTTCTCACAACTAGCATTTGGGATGATAGGTGCTAAAAGAGGGATTAGAAAAGGGTAATAGGCTTGTAGAGTGGTTTCAAGGAAAAGGTTTAAAGGCTCAACATTGGCTAGCAAGGATGAATGTTCAAGGAGGTCATACAGGTGAAGTGACTATCAAAAGAAAGCCTAAAATCATGTTATAAGTGCAACTACATCTAGGATTTCACCTTGAGTCACGCTTGGGAAAGTTCTAGACAACCATTTATGCATGAAAATTAAGCTAAAACCTTACCCCACAAGGCATCACCCTTCAAGGGGTTCGCACAATTTTCATAACCACATCAAGAGTATGACTTAAAATAAGATAGCATGTGCGTCAAAAGCCAAACAAGGAATGTGAAACTTATGACAAAAGAGTACTCAACTTTTAAATTCAAATGCCCCTTTTTCCTCAAAATTTATTTTTTTCAATGTCATTTAAGAAATTTTTGGTGGTACCACTCAAAAACAATTGCAATAACCGACTCAAAAAGGACTCTGAACTCGACATTTTCTCTTAAGAAAGTCACCTCTCAATCCATAATTTGAAAATGCCACCCCGTTCAATAATAAAAGAAAAGAAAAGGAAATCACTCCTTGGGAAAGAACCGTGGCATAAAAAAAACCTTGGAGTTTATTTACTAACTACTATGAACAAAAGCGATTATCAAGACACGGGTCATCAACATTTGGCAATTTAAAATAACCCATCATTGGGACTAACAATTCAACAAGCAACATTTCTTTAAACAAAAGCCCGACAAGGGCACTCAACCAGCTTAATCACAAATGAAAAATAATAATCAACCAAAAAGCATACAAAATTTGGCCCGACAAGGGCATCAAAGACCAACAAGACCAATCATGACCAATAAAAAGAGAAACACAAGCACCCCTAACAATGATTTTACATTGTCCCTAATGTACAGATGAAGAGCAAACGATGGTAGGGACTCCTTGATTCGGCTACTCGTCCTCATCATTACTGGTCTCCTCATTCTTATCAAAGATGACCATTCCCAAGTCTGCCTCATCATCTCCACTTAAGCCCTCGAATAAATTATCAATAGGGCACCAGGATGTAAATGGGTCAGCCATGGATGCATCAAGGATATCCCGCCACTGGTGCCTGATCTCTCAACTCTTTCACCTCAGCTCGGAGATAAGATAAAACTCCCTCAACAAATCCACTCGGGAGCGTAACTTGGTCAAGCTATTGAACATATTCTTCATCTCCCTCTTCACTATTCTGGTGATAAGGGCAGGGAGATTTTGAGCCAGCTTTTGGAGTCGGCTCTCATGAGATTGTGTCATCTCAACTAGCTTCTATATTCCGCTTGGGCAAGAGGATGTGGGTGGAGGTGAAGGCCCTCTAAATGGTGCTTCGCCAAATGCATGCTCTGATGTCTCGGGGTGTGGCATATTGAGGTCGAGAGTAATGGGTCTCCCCTATGTCATGGGAGGTGGATCCCTTGGGAGTATCAAATGCTTGAAACCTCTTTCTTTTGATCTTGGGAAAATCCACATCCCTCTTTATTTCAACATAGATAACACTAGTGATGGAGCTGGGGGATTCGTTAGGGAAAAGTGGTACCCTTGCTTGGAGACACAACTAGGTGATGAGAACAACATATGGCATTAAAGTTCCCTGCATTCTGGCCTTGTACTTTATTTGAGTTGCCACTATCTCCCCAAAGTTTATGGGTGTCCCTGTCATGATGCAAGGAATGAGTACGATCGCTTTAAGGTTCACTCGTTGGTCATTTTTAGAGGACATAATTCGACCACAAACAAACTCTAGCCACAACTTGGGTTCAAACATAAGATCATGCCTTGAGATTTTACCACACATGGAGGCCCATAATGGATGACCATTAGTGATGATGGGAGCTATCCAATGGAATTGATTTTGTTTTGTTTCCACTTTTGTTGTATACTCCATTCCTGTATCGATCTCATCTGCCCAAAATAGTGCATTTATGGCGGCCAGAGTGATATCTACCTCCATTCCCCAAACCTTAACTGAAGGGAAGCAAGGGAACTCATCAACCTTCCCCTTATGCTTCATCGCCTCTTGTCATGCCTGGTAAGATACATAAAATTCTGGCACAAGGTTGGTGTAGTATTTCGGGAGAGGCTCAACCAACATGTGGCATTGTTGGTGGTTGAATTGAGCAGTGATATTCGAGAAATCATTTCCCAGTCCCCAACAGATCAAAACATTTCTCCATGGTGATTGTCCTTCCTTCATAGATGAAATAATGTGCCTTCATATCAGGCACGCAGAAGATGATGGCCTCTTTAGTATTGATGGCGGTTGGGTTGCCTTGTCCTTCCCCTTGCCTTTACTTTTGGACGTGGAGGCTGCCTTTCCCTTATCCTCTTGCCTATTTGAAGTCATTATACTACAAAAGAAATGTTAGTGCCACACAATACTCTTTTTTGTGTTTTGATAATATGGAAGTAAAAGAAACAACTAAACTAAGCTAGAAATAAAATTCTAAGAATTGGATGACAACAAGGTGAAATATTAAAATCATGCGTCAGTAGTACTGACGACACAACTAAATGCCAGTGGGGACCTGTGATTCATAGACAAGTGACAAGTGATTCATTTGAGATTCCAAGTGTTTAATAGAAGCTGAATGCGAACTCACTGTTTGGGTGAGGTTAGACACCTCCCCTTTTAGCTCCTTTACCCTACTGTCCGTAGACTCGACCTTCATTAGGACTCTAGATTAACATTTCTTCAATCTTGGAGTTACCTACATCACTCACCCAAGGTTACAATTGAGGGTTTTCAGCCTTTAGAGGGGGAACATATGGGTTCGAGCTTCTGTGATAACACTCCCCATNGGGTTCGAGCTTCTGTGATAACACTCCCCATCACGGTTTATTCACGATTTCCCCCATCTTTCATTTCTATCAACCTAACCTTGATTTCTGTGGTTTCTCCAACCTTGATTCTCTTCCCATGGATGCCAAGGCCCTTGGTTGGCACCTTGATATCCCGGGCGAGAATCCCCCCATTTGACCCGCCATGAATTGGCACTCTTCTTCATACCTAGGCGGTGAAGCTTCACCCTCATATTGCATAGGACCTTGAGTCCCCACAGTGTTGACATTCTTAGACCCGACTCCCATAACATGATTTCTTATCAATTCAAGATAGGTCATCATCTTTGCTAGGGTCTTATCTCTCTCTTCATCTCTTTTCCTCATTTCCTCAGTCACAAGGCTTGAACTAGTGCCACTCAAGGGCACTTCCGTATCCCTAATGTGCCACGCTCAATTTGTTTTGGTCATCCTATCCAAAAAAGCCTTGGCATCCCGTAAGGTTGGTCCATGAGAGATCCCCCAGCTAAGTTATTGGCCACCGACTTGTTAATGGAATACAAGGATCGATAAAAACTCTGAAGTAGCACTCCATCTAGTAACCCGTGGTTTGGACATAAGGCCACTTTCTTCTTGAACCCAATCCATGCTTCATGCAAGGGTTCACTCAGGATTTGCCTAAAGTTGGTAATGTCATCTCTCAGCTACAACATCCTCGATGGAGGGAAGAACCTATCTAACAAAGCTTCAGTCAATTCTTGACATGAAGTGATACACCCCGGAGGTAGCTCCTCTAGCCACATGGTAGCTTCTCCAGTTAAGGAAAATGGGAAAAGCCTTATTCTAATCGAATCTTGACTTATATTGGTAATATTGAAAGGTTGGCATATATCAAGGAAATTCCGAAGATGTAGATTAGCATCCTCACTATATTGTCCTACAAAGAGTCCTTTCATTTGTAGTAGGTGTAACATCGTGCTGGTCACATGAAACATTGCATTCCCCACCGTGGCTGGTAGGCGAATTACACCTACTACTTCTGGCATCATTGGATCATCATCCTCGTGGTCCATATGGCCATCCACAGAACCTTCTTGAGAGTGTTGGCTCATAACAGTCAGCCTAAAGGGACACCAAAAATGACAACAATTGTAAAAACAAAACACAAGATGCTCAGTTAATTCAAATCAATAATCAACTAGGGGCTATCTAATCCTATTCTCCGACAACGACACCAAAATTGATAACGTCCAAATCAACTCCTTACAAGGAGAAAGTGTAATGGTCATCGCAATATAATTACCCAACTCGTGAGTCGGGGTTGAATCCACAGGGAATAGAAATTTGATGGCACAAAAGTTGTCTATCAAATTGTGCATCATTGCATTAAAAATGAAAAAAGTAAATGTTGGGGGTTAAAAATATCTCAGTTAAAATGAAAGCAACTACCAATCAACAACAAAGTAACCAACTTGAATAAACAAAGATGAGCAAGAGCTAGGAGTGTGCTAGTGACGCGGCATCAATCAGATTGGAATTCACTAGGAAATCAAAATATTACTCATACGCATAAATAGCCATGGATGAGGTGGCACCTGATATTTTTCAACCACTTAGGTGCCTTTTTCCACGGGTTTTCTAAAACCCCAAGGTTCCAAATAATTCATCCGCTATGGTTTGGGTAAGAATTGAACTATCTCTAGCCTCAAATCTTTAATGGGTGTATGAAAATGGGTTTTGGCTATCTCTAGCCCAACTCCACATAATCAAGACCCAAATACCCATCATTATTTTCTCACCCCATATTCTATTCCCTGTTTTCAAGTAACAATAGAATAAGTAAACACATCCGTATTTGAAACTATGGATAATTCAATTATAATTTGGAGAAAATAATAGATTTATAATAAATGAGTAATTATAAGATCAATCTAGCAACACCCAATCCGATTTAGTCCCAATCATGCACACACCCTAGAAAAATATTTAGCCATTCATAGATGAAAAATACAAGATTATATTGATAAATAAACTCATATAATTCATCATTAAGAGTAAATTGCAAGCTTAAATTTTCCTTCAATGGAGGTTTTACCTTGAGAAAGAAGAAAAAGAAGATGAAGAAAAGCTCTCTATATTTTCTCTCACTAGGAAATTAAAAACTATTCAATGCAATACAATATAATACTCTAATGAGAAGGAATATTCAGTATGTTTCAAGGAATGTACAAAAGTAGGTTAAAACTGCTCCTTTTTTCTTGTGTTGGACGATTTTAGCTTTCTGATGATGACCTCAGTTATGAGTCACCAGTGTTCCACCAGTGCCTATCCATGTGGCACTGCTCTATTGCCACTAGGGGCTAGTGAATTTTGTATCCCCATCCGGTGTTTGTACCAACAGTTGGTAGGTGCTGACCCGCGTTTCTTTGGTGTACCTCCCACTTCAACACAATGTTCTCCTGCGTTCGGTCAACATTTTTCCAGTGTCATCCGGTGGAATGCAGGTCCCCTTCTTAAGCTCAATGATTTGTTCAATTCCTTGCTTTCTCTCTTTAAATTGAATGCTTGGAAAAACCAAAGAGAAAGAGCATAAAATCCTCCTAAATGACTTAAAAACCAAGTAAAACCTCATGTTTAAAAGCCTAATGAGTTGGTAAATTACCAACTCACCAAAAATCAATCTCAAAATCATACTTTCTTTTTCAAAATCTCTTCATGAAGACTCTTTTAAAAATCTTCTCCACTTTATTAAAACAATGCAATTAAACTCAAAATCATAATGCTTAAAATCATGACTTTCATGTAATTGGGTTCAAAGAATAAGCAACATGAACCATTCGTCAACAATAACTCATGAATCAAGAGATATCAATCAATAAACATCAAGAGAATGATAATCAATAACATAGAGACACAATTTACTAGGAATATCTCAACAATGGACAATTCAATATATAGAGAAGAAGACAATTCAAGAATTTGGGTAAAAACCCTGGTTTAATCTCTATGAATCTTGCATAGATTTAGCGCATATGGATGAATAGAAATCCTTGATTAGGTTAGCATTACATATCTATAAAGTTTAACTTAAACTCAAGCTTGAAGAATTCTAGGTTGAAGAAGATGACTTCCTAACTTCTTGCAGAACTTAAGAGCTTAATGATCTTGAATCTACGTTATAATGGAAGAGAATAAGAGTTTAGACTAATTGAACCCTTAAATATATTCTTTAGGAATCCCAAATTGTTTTGGATTAGGTTCTTAAAACATTAGGATTTACTAAAATAACTCTGGAAACCCATCTTTGAATATGAACCCATCGGTGATGATGACCAACCTAACGAGTCGTTACCCAACTTGACGACTGTTGGGTCCGTCCACCACCCTTGAGACCAAGTTAGTCATGCTCTGATTCTCACCTCAAAGTCCATCAGAATGACCTAGTTAACGAATCATCACTTTTACTTACAAATTATGGCCTAACTAGTTGGAACTGGGAATAAAATATCAAATTTCAAAACTCAGCTTGGGAACAAAACCACTTAACAAATCCTTAAGTGACCTAAAGACTCACTTAACAAGTCATTTTGTGGTTTGGTTTATTTTTAGATATTTTTCTTTCTTCACATCTATGATCTGATCTTAGGGACTTTTGAGGGTTGTGGACTGATAAGTCATCTAACTGAGAGTAACTAAATGAATTCTTAACTGAATTCATGGAATATGCAACCACACTAAGGACTTCGACTTCAACTAATGGAACATGAAATTGATAAGAGTACTATAAAAGAAAACTATTACCTCAAGATACTTCTGGACTAGGAGGGAATAGATGAGGATACTTGGCCATCATGTCTGCATCAACTTCCCAAGTAGCTCTCTCAACTAGATGATTCCTCCATAGCACTTTCATCAAAGCGATTTCTTTATTTCTCAACTTACGAACTTGACAATCAAGAATATCAATTGGTCCTTCCTTATATGAGAGGTTGTCCTTAAATCCTTCTCTAAAGGGAAAATGAGTTAGAAGTGTCCCACACACTTCTTGAGCATAGAGATGTGGAAAAATGGATAGACTAATGTTAATTCGGCTAGCAACTCTAACCCATAAGCTACCTTGCCAACTCTTCTAGAAATCCTATATGGACCAATAAAGCGAGGACTGATCTTTCCTTTCTTTCCAAATCTCATGACACCCTTTATGGGTGAAACCTTCAGGCAAACCTAATCATCTACCTCAAACTCCTAGTCTTTATGTCTCACATTGATATAAGACTTTTGGCGACTCTGAGCAGTGTTCAACCTTCCTTATATGATCTTAACCTTGTCCATGGCTTGTTGCACTAAGTATGGTCCTATCAACTCTACTTTAGCAACTTCAATATCTATACCTGATGAGCCCGCAAGTGTACGGGTCGTGCAAGTAATATAGTGGCTCTTTTTAAGAACTAGATTATCGAACCCAAGGGACTGGACCCATTCCTCTAACTATCCATTTATAGTGTGAATCTTAAATACCTAAAGTGTTGGTTATAGACATTTTCGTTTGAGTTGGTTATAGACATTTTCGCTGAGAATAATTAAGTCTATGTTCGTCAACGAAATATTCGGGAAGTGCCTTAGGAGCAACATAGGGTTAAACCCGATTAATCATGCGATAATACAATTTGCAATGGAATAAGTATAGGACTATCAATTGTTATTTCACATAACTGGAATTGCATGTTCATGGTCTTTCGAGCCTCTAAACACGGCAATCTTAGCCTTCACCGCATCATTGTGAGCGAGGAGCCGAATTTCTAGTCGCGGGCAATCATTATGTTGTGGTTTACGGAAAACGAGCTAGGGACTTTCGTAGACGCCTAACCATTTAACTCAACCTAGCCGCCTAACTACTTCTTCGAGTGGTGATGTGACATCCCAAGTTGGTCTTTCATAACCCCGTGTGTCAACCAAGCAAGGTGTTAGGTGTATATTTCTATCCAAACACCGGAATCTCTCCGAGATTACTTCATGCTCCCCACATTCTCATGTCCTCGGCCTAGTAATGCCTTCTCAAGCTATTTCCTGCTAACAAATATGCTTTTATGGTGATCAATCATAAAAACAACCAACAAATCAGAATGCAAGACGAAACAACAATCAATAACTCAATTTCCAAAACAATATCATAGAATTACAATTTATAATCCATGGCTTAACCCTAGAGGAAGGGTTCTTGCCATTCATGTTAGTAAAACTACGTTAATCTACTCCTAATCTACTATTAATCTACTCCTAACTACATACTTACATGAGATTGGTAGATGAGAAGGGAATTTGATAAACCCTAGATGAGTTCTCCCACTTCTTCTTCACTTTTTGCGCTTTCTTAATAAATCGCGGACTAATTGAAATAAGAGCTAAGGGTCCTATTTATAGTAAATGGAGAACCTGCATAATTTGGCTTCATCGTGGAATCCAAGCCCGTGTCACGGAGTGTATCGCGGAGCACTGCCTCTCGTGATATGGAGGCATCGCGAAAGTTAACTGAATTCAATCCAAAATCGCCGCGTATCCTTGCCGCCGATGGCACGGGCACGCTGCTTGCAGCGCGGTCACACCTTTCTGGTCGCACTTTCATGCCGTGGGCACGTCAGCTAACGCGGGTGATGGGCTGTTTTGGGCAGCTCGCTCTGCCGTGGGCACGCTTCAAGGTTTATTCCGCCTAAGCCTCTACTTCACCAACTCATGAATTAGCTCCTCAAAAGTCACAAAAACCTACAAACAAAGGCTAATCATGTTGGTTAGCACATATTCACTTTTATATAAAATCACATGAAAATGAATCAAATAGTTTAGACAGCACGACTAATTTAAGCTATAAAGCGTAACACGGGACTCATATTATTTCCCGTGATCACAACCCCACACTTAAAGCCTGTTCTCGTCCTCGAACAACCTTTACATATCATGCATATTGAGAGTCCCACATAACTAATTTAGCAAGATAATTCAAGCTACGGCTATAATGAATACGTAAGATACAAGTTAAAAATAGAACAATCTATGAAATACAACTATGTTAAGACTTAACCTCAAGAATCGACTCTTAATTTAAGCAAACTCATATGCAAATCAATTCGATTAAGAAATCAAATATGAATTTTATCCTTCATTAAATATGCCTCACGGAAAGAAAGTTACCTAAATCCACGCAGAAACAATTTTTACATTCAACATGTGTGGGTAATAAAAAGAAATACACTACTCACAAAGAATTCACATGCTTCATGTCATGACCTATAAGCTTGCCTCAGTGTTTACTTCACTAATTTGAGGATATATGAATGTAAGATCAAGTAGGATTTATAGGTTGTAACGTAACTCGTGATGTGTAGGTACTATTATGGCCGGCACAGTGACTATCTTCCTAAGCGCTTTTAATATCACGCCTATTATAACTTCCTTCCCTTACTTCACCTTTTTATCCTTGGTACTTTTCTTTTTCCTCTTTGTTCCCCTTTATTGAGGTACTTGACTTGTCAGTAAGGAGCTCTATAAATAATTTTTCATTACTTTCTTTTCTTACTCCTTAATAATGATCAATCATTTTCACACTGCGTACCTTTAACTTTTCAACTTCTACAACTTGCTACTTTTCATTTCTTTTTTCATTCTCCTCACTCCTTTACTCTTTCGCATTTTTCTTCAAGCGCTTAGGAGCTTTGGGTCAAATTCAAGGTTAATGAAAGAAAAGGATTGTTTATGTTGTGGGGCTTCTATCAAAGAATAGGCTCAAGGCTCAATGGGCTAACTAGGATTAATTTCTCAAGGTAGGTAAAACGAGGGATAAAAATCGGGTTATCCAAAGAAATGCCTAAGTCATCTCTCCTACAATTCATCCTTCATTTCGTTTCATACACACTGTGCAAGTTCTAGATAATCCACAATAACACAGAATACTCAAAAACCTTACACTACCGCACATGCTCAATTCTGCATATTCAAGCAGATTTCTTAATCACGAATCACAAGAATTCAAATTAAGCTTCAATTAGATTGAGTCACATTCAAGAGCCTAAGTGTCTCAAACAAAGTTATACACTTACATGCTTCAACACTGAACATACTTGCATCTTACAACCATGTCTAGCACATAACAAGAACATCAAACATCCATTAGTTATGGTTTCAAACCCGACATCTATCGACTCAATCTCTTCTCAAGACGGCCGCCATCCATCCATCGCCGGAAAAGTCCTCACTATGACTCACAAAACATTATGTACAGATAAAGAAAAATAAAATAAAAATAAAATAAAATAAAAATTTTATTCTCGGTTCAAAGGCCCCCGTCTGAAAAGAACCGAAAAAAAACCAACGGTGATGAAGTCATGCTTAATCTCACAAAGATTTTTTTCAAATTTTTCATTTTTCCAAACAAGCATTACTCTTCACTAACAATTTGTTAGGCACAAAAATTTGAAATAAATTTCCAAATTTCAACCCATCACTTAAATCATGCTATGTCCCCGTAGCATCAAATTAACAATTTAAGAGGGTGAGAAATACTCCCCAGCCTTTAGGCCTAGCTAGTAGTAAGTTTTTCCACAATCTTGCACAAGTGAGTGGTCGAATTCCCACACTTTCCTTTTCCATGCTTCCTAGCTCTCTCCTCCGAGGGTGCACTCGTGACTTCTACTCGTGCTTAACTTTCCACCAAAACACAAACAAACAAAAGGAAAATAACAAAATCAAAATCAAACATAAAATGTACAAATTGTACTGTAATTTTGGTTGCTCTCCTAAGTAGCGCCTATTTTACGTTGTGGCACGTACGTGACGCCCTATTCAGACATCCTCATACCTGGGTTCCCCTTTTCGAGAACCATCTCCTTTTCTTTTGCTGGCCGTTGAGAAGAAACAACCTCCACTGCCTCCCTTTCTCCAACTTCTTTTCAATTTGAAGCCCTTTATCGACTTGGGTCAACACTTGATATCGCTTTGGCCGTGCACTCGTGGAATCCTCCACCCTACACTCATCCTTCCCGCTAACACACTAACTTGACAAAGGTTTCGTAGTGTGCGGATGGGTTTAGCTCTTTGCAGACCTTAAGATTTCTTTTCTTCATCTCGACCCTCATTTTCGTGGTCCTTTCTTCCAAATCAATCACTGCTTTCTGCCCAGGCTAAGAATGGCTGCCCTAAGATTAAGGGTACTGTCATCCACTCAAAAATCTAAAATAATAAAATCAACAGTATAATAAATTTTACTTCCATTGATTTGTATGTCTCATAGATTTTATCCGTGTTTACCAAGTGAATGGTCACACAATATCAACCTTGTTTGTTCTTGGTCTTTTCCAATCTTCAAGGTGTTGAGAGTAATGATAAGGGCATATTAGATGACCGCTGCTTCTAAATCACATAAAGCTCTGAGCACTTAGCCTTTACTAATTTGTGGATGGGAGGGGTAAATCCTGTCTTTTTTGAGCTTCTTTTGGCATTTTGCTCAACACTCCTAAGTGATCGCACTCCTCGCTTAGGTGCTACAAGCCTGACGCTCCACCAATCTAACTTGTTCGCCATCACGTCCTTCTGCTATTTGGCATACTGGCATTCCCCGCAAGACATCAATAAGAGGCAAATTTATGTGAAGTTCTTTGAAAGTCTCAAAGAACTTTTTTGAAACATTCCTCCTCCTGCTCTTTTTGAATTTCGAGGAAATGGTGGTGGTCTTGTGTCAGCTGCAATGAAGATTGCACATTTTGTTGCCTGAAGACTCGATTTGCTCCAAGATTGGATGGTCCCGGGTCTTACCACCCGGCCGCACTCCTTTTCAACTTTCTAGGCACTGCACGTCTAACCGTTCTTCCGCTTCTAAGATCGATGGTATTGATTCGGGCCGGGGTTAGATTCAAGGCTTACTTGGTAATCTTCGGGTCTTCATGTTTTTGAGCAAATGCTATTTGACCCACTTGTTTTTCAAGATTATGTGGCTACTTGCCGATTCATTAAGTTTGTTGCTATCCTCGCTCATTTTTCTTACATTCAGAGTTTGGCCTCACTTTTCGTGGCCATGCAATAAGTATTATGCTCCCATCAATTCGCTTATTTCATTGACATTGAGAAGTTGTTGGAGAAGTAGTATAAAATTTCGTTTTGATTTCCACCCCAAAAAGAATTTGGGTGGCCCTGTCAATTTCTGTTGGAGCTGTTCCTGAAATTCTGATTCTTTGCACTTTCGCAACAAAATTGGATCGATTCCGGATTGGCTCCATAAGACTGTGTTTGCCTATTATTACCACAAATTTCACCAACTGAGTCACAATCGTATTTACTCGTTCTGTGTTGGTGCATACTGCTTTTATTGAACTAAGTCAACATTTGATGTTGAAATGGTTAACTGTGCCGCCAAGGCATTCAACCTCTCGCTTCCTAACCCCGATCTTCTTCCCGCCCTCTTGATGATTCGCCGTGCCACTGATTTCCTTGTGCAATTCTGTTCAACAAAGTGTACAACTCATCATATGTCTTCTCCAAGGCTTGCCACCCGATGCATAGTCTAGTAGTATTTTTGTGTGTGGGTCCAGACATTATACAAAGGTATGGGCCAAGACTTCATTTGATTGCCGATGATGGGGATACGCCTCTCAACAATGACTTGAATCTTTAATTAAGTCTATATACAGTTCTCGCTGCTTCGTTTGAAACTTAGTATTCACTTCGCAATCTGCATTTTGCTCGAAGGAAAAACTGAGTAAGGAACTTTCTTTTCTCGCTAAGTCATCCCATGAAGTAATGGAGTTCGGGTGGCTCAGCCTTCGCCCACTTTCTTCGCCTCCCAACAATGAAATGGGAAGCAGGTCGGGCTTGAGCTAACTGGACACGCCTGGGGACAACGTGTTACTGGCCCTAAGAAAGTTTTTGTAGTGTCATTGCGGTCCTCATGTGCCATTCCAAGAATCACCACTAGAATGTAACAGTTGCACCATATTCTTTTTTAGCTCAAAGTTCCCTCCAGTGGTCCTATGGCCTGGGATACTAGAGTTCACATTCATCGCTAGTGGGATTGCTACTTCGCGAACCGGTCTTGCTGCCATTCTTTCTTGAAACAACGAGCTTGTCCTGCTGGTGGCGTTGTTGTACCTTTTCTGAAGTCTCTTCAACTTTTGCTCTAGAGCACTCTCCTTTGCAAATGGATTTCCGAAAGCCTGTGTTCAAGCAATCTGCTCATTAAGTTTATTTCTAATAAATTTCTATATAGATAACTCACAATTCGCAAATAGACAAACTAAGATACAAAGTTTCTCAACACTTAAGAAAAATCTAAAAATCACACAAAATAGATAAATTATCAAAATCTCGCGAGTCCACTGAATCTGCGCCAAAACTTGATGAGCCCGGCAAGTGTACTGCCGTGCAAGTAATATAAAGGCTCTTTTTTTAAGAACCGTGACATCGAAAACCCAAGGGATCGGACTCATTCCTCTAACTATCCATTTATAGTGAATCTTAAATACCTAAAGTGTTGGTTATAGACATTTTCGTTGAGAATAATTAAGTCTATGTTTGGGTCAACGAAATATTCGAAAGTGCCTTAGGAGCAACATAGTGGTTAAACTCGATTAATCCCATGCGATAATACAATTTGCAATGGAATAAGTATAGGACTATCAATTGTTATTTCACATAACTGGAATTGCATGTTCATGGTCTTTCGAGCCTCTTAACACGGCAATCTAGCCTCACCGCATCATTGTGAGCAGGAGTTTAATTTTCTAGTCGCGGCAATCAATTATGTTGTGGTTTACTGGGAAACGATTAGGGACTTTCTCGTATCGTCTAACCATTTAACTCAACCTAGCGCCTAACTACTTTTCTGAGTGGTGATGTGACATCCCAAGTTGGCCTTCATAACCCCCATGTCAACCAAGCAAGGTGTTAGGTATATTTCTATCCAAACACCTAACCTCTCCGAGATTACTTCATGCTCCCCTACGTTCATGTCCTCGACTCTAGGTAATGCCTTCTCAAGCTATTTCCTGTTAACAAATATGCTTTTATGGTGATCAATCATAAAAACAACCAACAAACTTTAATGCAAGACGAAACAACAATCAATAACTAATTCCAAAACAATATCATAGAATATAACTGCAATCCATGGCTTCAACCCTAGAGGAAGGGTTCTTGCCATTCATGTTAGTAAACTACGTTAATCTACTCCTAATCTACTATTAATCTACTCCTAAACTAATACTTACATGAGATTGGTAGATGAGAAGGGAATTTGATAAACCCTAGATGCTGAGTTCTCCCGCTCCTTCACTTTTGCGCTTTTCCGAATAAAATCGTGACCAATTGGAAATAAGAGCTAAGGGTCCTATTTATAGTAAATGGAGAACGTGGTATAATTTGGCCCGTCATGGAACGCCTCGTGTCACGGAGTGTGGCCGTTGAGCACCGCTCCGTGACACTGAGGGTATCGCGAAAGCTCACTGAATTCAACCCAAAATCGGTTTCTTTGCAGAATTTACGCGATGGTAACGTGGCACGCGTTTGGGTAGCGTTTACACTTTTTTGTCACAGACTCTTTATGCCGTGGGCACGTTGCTAACGCGCATGGGGGCTAAGCTTTGGGCAGCTCCGTCGCGTGGCACGTTCGCGTGTTTATTCCGCCTTTCCAAGCCTCTACTTCACTAACTCATGAATTAGCTCCTCAAAAGTCATCAAAACCTATAAACAGTACCTACAAAACAAAGGCTAATCATGTTGGTTAGCACATATCTTCACTTTTATATAAAATCACATGAAAATGCATCAAATAGTTTAGACAACACGACTAATATAAGCTATAAAGCGTATCACGGGACCTATATTATTTCCCGTGATCAATACCTTCGCCCATAAAGAACCTTATTAGGAGCCATCTGAATGGTTGAGTGATAACTGTTAATATATACAAACTCAATGAGAGGAAAATAATCATCCCAATTTCCTTTAAAATCAATACCACATGCCCTCAGCATATCTTTCAATGTATGAATAGTCTGCTCTGCCTGACCATCTGTCTGCGATTGAAAAGTTGTGCTAAGGTTCACCTTCAAACCGAAACCTATCTGAAATGACTTCCAAAACTAGGCAGTAAACTATTTTCCCCTATCTGATATGATAGACAAAGGAACTCCATGAAATCTAACTACATCACGAATATACAATATAACATAGTCCTCGATTGAATCCGTAGTCTTAACCGATAAGAAATGAGCTGACTTGGTCATTCGATCTGCAATTACCCAAATGGAGTCATGTTGCCTATGTGACTTTGGTAGACCAGTGATAAAATCCATATTGATAATCTCCCACTTTCATTCAGGGATTGCTATATTCTGAGCTACACCACATGGTATTTGGTGTTTGACCTTAACCTGTTGACTATTTGGACATCTAGCCACAAAGTCTGCAATATTTTTCTTCATACCACTCCACCAATAGATTTCCCTCAAGTTATGATACATCTTAGTGGAACCTGGATGAATAAAATACCTCGAGGTGTGTGCTTCTGACATGATCTTGTCTTTGAGACCATCTATATTTGAGACACATAATCTATCTTGATACCTCAGGATACCATCTCCCCCTTGTGCGGAAACCAATACCTTCTGCTTGTGGACATATTCCTCTAACTGAAGTAAGAGGGGATCTCTATCATGCTTTTCCTTAACTTCTGCCACTAGAGATGATTTAGCTCTATTCTGAACAACCATAATACCTTCTTCAAATTCTAGAAGGCGGACTCCTAAGTGTAAAAGTCTATGCACATCCTTAGTCAACTCTCTCTTCTCCTTCTCTACATGGGCTGTACTTCCCATAGATAGCCTGCTAAGAGCATCAACAACTACATTAGCTTTAACTGGCAATTAGAGAATACTCATGCCATAATCCTTGAGCAACTCAAGTCAACTCCTCTGTTTGAGATTCAGTTCCTTATTGTTGAAGCTCTTGTATGAATATTTCAACATGTGCACCATAAGATAAGGACACCAAATCTTTAACGCAAATACTACCCTTTCCAACTAAAAGTCATGAGACGAATAATTCTTCTCATGGGTCTTAAGCTATCTGGAGGAATAATCTATTACTTTAACATTTTGCATCAATATACAACCAATGCCTACACTGGATGCATCACAATACACAAAAAAGACATCTATATCCTCTAGTAGGTTCAAAATTGGAGCAGTAGTGAAACGAGTCTTCAATTCCAGAAAACTTTTCTCAAAAGCTTTAGACTATTGAAAATTTATCTTTTTCTGGGTCAACTTAGTCAACAGAGCAGTAATAGTTGAAAATCCATCTACAAATCTCCTGTAGTAACCAGCTAAACCCAAGAAACTCCTGATATCAGTTGAGGTTATGGGTCTGGGCCAACTTGTAACACCCTGAATGTTTCTAAGATTAGATTCTAGGCTTGAGGAAAGAAATCAGATAGAAAATGGATGTTTTGTGTAGAACGAATCGGGGGATGACTCGTAAGGAGGCCCCACGAGTCGTGGTTAGACCCGTGGGGAAACAATACTGAGGTTTGGTCAAGTTCAGTGATAACGGATGACCTGACGAGTCATCTTTCTTGGCAATGACTCGTTAGGTTGGTCTTTGGGTGGAGGCTAGGGTCCTGGATAAAGTCTCAGGCAGTGGAGGTGACAGATCATAGGCCATGAGTTGTCATGGCAGACCACGACCCATGAAGTAAGTCGTGGGTTGTGTTGGGGAAATTTAGAGGAGCTGGGTAGTGTACTCCACGACTTAGTCCCCACGAGTCATTACCTAGCCCCATGACTCGTGGGGGCCTGGCTGGGTGATTTTGCCTGCGTTTTTCTAGGGGCATTTTCGTAAAATCCTATATTCCTAACTTCTAAACTACATCATTTTTAGTATTATTTGGGATATTTTTAAGGGTTTCTTCAAGTCTAAATTCTCATTTTCTCAAGATACCTCTCAGATCCCTTCTTCCTCTCCTATCAAGATTCAAGGATTTCACCAAGGTGTTCATAAAAGTTTCAAGGGAAATTTCGATCAGAGTTTCTTCTACCAGGTATGCGGGTCTTTCAACAAGGATAATCTTCCATCCTTTTTCCCCAAAGTGTTTTTGTCAAAAACCCAATTTCAACTAATTTAGAAAAGAATGATCTAGGGTTTGTGTGATGGGTAATTTCTTCTACATTTTCTTAAATGCTAGAATCTACTGTGATTATGAATTAATTATGAATATAAATTAATGGGTGGTCTCGCATTGTGGGTTAGATGATGAAAATGCATGAGTATAGAGTGTTCTTCATAAATTGGCTCGATAATTGAACGGGATTTTATTATTGTTCACTTGATTATCGTAGTAACTCATGTCCATGTTTAATATATGTGAATATTGTATGATTATTCCTAATAACCTGATTATGCCATTGACAACTATGTTGAGATGAGTTTAGACTAATGGGCTTGAACAATTGAAGGTAAATTATGTATTATCACTATGTTTCCAGTGGAATTAATTGGGTATGAGGTGAATCTATGATAATGGCCTAATTATTGCATCTTTCTCATGAATTGGAGTAAATTATGAAATGAAAATGTATGCTTATCCCATGGTTTTGTTGTAAATGATGAGGTATGAGTTAAATGTATGGGTTGTCCATAAATCTAAATAAATGAAGAAGTGCATCTATGATAAAGTATGAATTGAACCTATGGACTATGCATGACCCTATGCTACATGTTGAATGAGATGAATTCGGAATTTGAATGTCGTGAAGTATAATGCATAATGTGAATCTATGGCATGCTCGTTAGTGCAACGCAACATGCTTGAGCAAATATTGATTTGACTCCGTGACAATGTGAATTATGATGATAAAGCATGAGAATGATATTTCAGACTGTTGGGCTTGTGTGTAATTGAAGGTATCCCTAATCCTATCGAAACAAATGTTGTGTGATGAAATCAGTAAATGCTTCTTGTCTCTGATCTGTTGCAACTTAGATTAGCCTTATCCAGTGAAGATTCTCTTTAGCTGAGAATGTTTCCCTTAGTCAGTCAGGATTCTCTTTAGTTGAGAATGTTCCCTTATTTAGTCGGGATTCACATTAGATAAGAACTCTTCCCTTAGTCAGTTGGAACTCTCCTTAGCTGAGAACGTTTCCCTTGGTCAGCCAGTGACTCTCTATATCATAACATACTCTCCCTTCGACAGCCAGGGATCCTATTTAGCCGAGAATGTTTCCCTTTGACATCTAGGGAAGCTCCCTTAGACAGTTAGGGACTCTCCCTTAGACAGTCAGGACCCTCTATGATATCAGTCACGGCTTCGGTCCTCTGTATTGGTTCAGTTATAACCTTTGTGTATTAGTTGACCATATTTTAGTAAATTCCTTTATAAAGTTGTTAAATTAAAATGTGTATGTTATCTCATATAAGGTTGTTGTATCACCTTCTAGTTATATGATCATTAAAGTGTTTGGTTTATTTCCTTCTTGTACACATACATGTTTTAGTGTATTTACGTTTCCCTCTTACTCATTACATTCCAAGTACTGACCGCACGCCTTTATGTGCTATATCATTTCATGATATTGATTCAGGTCTCCAAACTCAGCCTCGTGGTTAGATACACTTCGTCCTCTCTTAGAGGCTAGTGGTGAGTCCTTATCTCCCGAGGACGTGATTTATGTTATAACATTCCCTTATGTTTTAGTTTTCAGACATTAGGAGTTAGTTGGGGGCTTCTCCCAGAAACTCATCAGTTTAGTAGAAGGCTTTCAGACTTGTCTAGACATATTCAGCATTATATCTAAGTGTTGTTAAAATTTTTCTTATGGATTCTATTAGATTCTTGGTATTAGCTTCCGTTTATTCATGTTGTTAGTCGTTTCTATTGTTGAGTGTTATGCTACGATTATGCCATGGATCGACTTGGTGCCTTTCGGGGTTTCTTGTCCCATGTTATGGTAGGGTGTAAACTCAGATCGTGACAGTAGTAGAGCCAAGGTTTTAGAGTGTCCTAGGGTGTCTGAAAGTCGCATTACGTAGTATCTTCTTCGTGGGTATGAAGGGCACCACACTTATGATGAAGAAGCTACAAGATATTTTAGGAATGTTCTGTTTTCTTTATGATTCTTATCGTGCGTAGAGTATGAAGCTCTAATTGTTCCTCCCCTAACTCGTGCTTTATGCGCTTGTAGATAATGCCTTTCAGACGAGCGAACGGAAGAAGACGTGGTAATGGCCGCCAGCAGGTACCACCAGCATTGGAGAACCTAATGGATGATCATGTTACTCATGCCGAGTTCCAAGAAGCCTTCCACTTGTTGGCGCAAGCCCTGACCGCAAAGATTAACCAACAGGCGCTGGCTCGTGTTCCTTAGAATGGAAATGAAGCGACAACAAGGATAAGAGATTTTCTCCAGATGAACCCACCCGAATTCTTAGGATCAAAGGTGGATGAGGACCCGTATGAGTTCTTGGAAGAGATTCAGAAGATCACCCAAATCATGGGGGTGACTGGAATGGAGAGTGCTAACTTTGCCTCCTACCAGCTGAAAGGAGTTTCTTATATATGGTTTTGTCAATGGAGAGACAGTCGGGGGATTGGAGCGAGTCCGTAGGTTGGTATGAATTATGACAACATTTTTGGACAGGTTTTTCCCTCGGGAGTTGAGGGAGGCAAAGGTGGCAGAGATCATTAACTTGAAACAGAATGACATGACTGTCCAGGAGTACACATTGGAATTTACTCAGTTATCCAAGTCTACATCGGAGATGGTAGCCGACCAGCGGACCCGGGTGAGTAGGTTCGTGAACGGAGTGTCAAACTCCTTGGTTAAAGAGTGCAGGACTGCCCTATTACACAGGGACATAGACTTTCCACGCTTGGTGATATTCACTCAACAAATAGAAGCTGAACAAGCGAGGGAAAAAGAGAGAGGCCAATAGGTCTAGGAATGGAGATCTAGAGTCCTCCTAGCATAGGTCGAGTGGCGGACATCACTCACGTTGCCAACAAAAATCATCAGCCCCAACACCTTCGACAGCCAGTGTTCCATACAAACCCAGAGTAAGAGAGATCACATATACATTGTGTATCAACTGTGGGAAGCACCAGTTGGGAGTATTCATGGCCGACTCAGATATTTGTTTTTGGTGCGGTAAGGTAGGCTATAAGCACCGAGATTTCTTAGTGGCTAAGCGAGGCAAGAGTAGATTCTTGGCCACCTCTTCAGTACCTCTGATAGCATGTCCAGTTCAGCAGGGTGTATCCTCTAACCCAAGTGGCGGGCATCATCAAAACCGCCCATATGCCGTAGTAGCACACCAAGATAAGGGCAATTCACTTGTAGTGGCCACAGGTATGTTGTGAATCTTATGTTAACCCCCCTATATATTTCCAACCTCAGTATTGCATAAGAGGCTTTGTAGTGATTGTGGGAAGAATTTGTCGATGTCTGATGTGAATAACTGTTAGTGTAAGGCTTGCAGTGAAGGTTAGAAGTGAAAGAGAAGTTAGAAATTAGTAAATTAGCCTGACTTGAAGAAAGATTCGGGAGCCTTAGAATGATGACTTTAAGCTAAGGGGGAGATAGGGAGTATGTGAAGTAAGTCATACCTTGAGAATTCTAATAAGGGAGTTCTAACCTTAGCAGTTGCGGTATGTCGATCTCTTTAGGTTCATATAACCTCCCTTGTACTTCAGTTGAAGTTAAGTTATGTCCATCTCTTTGTGCAGATTCCCGAGATTTAGAGGTAGCCGCTTCAAACAGCGATGCGAGTCTTTCTTTACGAATCCTTTAGGCTCATCTTCATGTTATGAATCAGTTATGTATGTCAGCTCATGTATTCCAGTATAATCAGCTCGAACTCAGTCTATCGAAATTGCTTAATAGTTCAGTAGAACCAGGTTATCTCATATATGTGCTCAATTTTAGATGTCGAGAATGACTCGTGCTCATGAATTCCCTACCCTCAGTTAGATTAGATATCATGAATTCTATCTCAGTATCAAGAAGCATTTTGAGAATGAAGATTCAGTCTGTATAAGTTGGTGGAGGATAAAGGGGAAGAATCCTTTTTAGTGTTCTATCTAGCTCCATGTTAGCAGCATGTCCATCGGTTTCTCTTGTTCCATGGTATTCATGTTCAATGTCGATACTCAGCTTGGATGTGTAAGATCAGCCCGAAGCCTTTTGTTCCATTGGTTTTAGCTGTGATTGATTGATTATGGGATTTTCATTTCGTTTCTATCCTATCAGTATGTTTCGCCAACATTCGAGGACGAATGTTCCCAAGGGGGAGATACGGTAACACCTCGAATGTTTCTAAGATAAGATTCTAGGCTTGAGGAAAGAAATCAGATAGAAAATGGAAGTTTTGTGCTGAACGAGTCAGGGGACGACTCGTTAGGAGGCCTCGCTAGTCGTGGTTAGACCCGTGGGGAAACAATTATGAGGTTTAGTCAAGTTCGGTGGTAATAGGCGACCTGATGAGTCGTATTTCCTGGAAACGACTTGTTAGGTTGGTCGTTGGGTGGAGGCTAGGGTCTTATATAAAGTCTCAGACAGTGGAGGTGACGGATCGTAGGCCACGAGTCGTCATGGAAGACCACGACTCGTGAAGTAAGTCATGGGTTGTGTTGGGGAAATTTTGAGGAGTTGGGTAGTGTACTCCACGACTCGATTCCCATGAGTCATTACCTGGCCCCACAACTCGTGGGGTGCCTCGTGGGGGCCTGATGGGGTGATTTGCCTGCATTTTTCCAGGGGCATTTTTGTAAAATTCTATGTTCCTAACTTCTAAATTACATTTTTTTGAGTATTATTTGGGACATCTTTAAGGGTTTCTTCAAGTCTAAACTCTCATTCTCAAAGCCCTTCTTCCTCCTCTCCTCTCAAGATTTAAGGATTTCACCAAGGTGTTCATCAAAGTTTCAAAGGTAATTTCGAGCAGGGTTTCTTCTACCAGGTATGCGGGTCTTTCAACAAGGATATTCTTCCATCCTTGTGCCCCAAAATGTTTTTATCAAAAGCCCAATTTCAACTAATTTAGAAAATCAAGATCTAGGGATTGTGTGATGGATAATTTCTTCTACATTTTCTTAAATGCTAGAATCTATTGTGATTATGAATTAATTAGGAATATAAATTAATAGGTGGTCTCGCATTGTGGGTTAGACGATGAAAATGCATGATTATAGAATGTTCTTCATAAATTGGCTCGATCATTGAATGGGATTTTATTATTGTTCACTTTATTATCGTAGTAACTCGTGTCCATGTTTAAAATATGTGAACATCATATGATTATCCCTAATAACCCGATTATCCCATTGACAACTATGTTGAGATGAGTTTAGACTAATGGGCTTGAACAATTGAAGGTAAATTATGTATTATCACTATGTTTCTAGTGGAATTAATTGGGTATGAGGTGAATCTATGATAATGGCCTAATTATTGCATCTTTCTCATGAATTGGAGTGAATTATGAAATGGGTCTTATGAAATGAAAATGTATGCTTCTCCCATGGTTTTGTTATAAATGATGAGGTGTGAGTTAAATGTATGGGTTGTCCGTAAATCTAAATAAATGAAGAATTGCATCTATGATAAAGTATGAATTGAACCTATGGACTATGCATGACACTATGCTACATGTTGAATGAGATGAATTCGGAATTTGAATGTCATGAAGTATAATGCATAATGTGAATCTATGGCATGCTCGTTAGTGCAACATGCTTGAGAAAATATTGATTTTACTCCGTGACAATGTGAATTATGATGATAAAGCATGAGAATGATATTTCAGACTATTGGGCTTGTGTGTAATTGAAGGTATCCCTAATAATATCTAAACGAATGTTGTTTGATGAAATCAGTAAATGTTTCTCATCTCTGATCTATTGCAACTTAGATTATCCTTAGCCAGTCGAGATTCTCTTTAGCTGAGAATGTTTTCGTTAGTAAGTCAGGATTCTCTTTAGCTGAGAATGTTTCCCTTAGTTAGTCGGGATTCTCTGTAGCTGAGAACTCTTCCCTTAGTCAGTTGGAACTCTCCTTAGCTGAGAACGTTTCCTTTGGTCAGCCAGTGACTCTCTATATTAGAGCATACTCTCCCTTCGACAGTCAGGGATCCTCTCTAGCCGAGAATGTTTCCCTTTGACATTCAGGGAAGCTCCCTTAGACAGTTAGGGACTCTCCCTTAGACAGTTAGGGACTCTCCCTTAGACAGTCACGACCCTCTATGATATTAGTCACGACTTCGGTCCTCTATATTGGTTCAGTTTATAACCTTTGTGTATCGATTGATTCATGTTTCAGTAAATGCCCTTATAAAGTTGTTACATTAAAATGTGTATGTATATATTATATAAAGTTGTTGTATCTCCTTCCAGTTATATTATCATTAAAATGTTCAGTTTATTTCCTTCTTGTACACTTGCATGTTTTAGTTTATTTATGTTTCCCGCATACTCAGTACATTCCAAGTACTGACCACACGCCTTTATGTGCTATATCGTTTCATGATATAAATTTAGGTCTTTAGACTCAACCTCGTGGTTAGATATGCTTCGTCCTCTATCAATGGCTAGTGGTGAGTTCTCATCTCCCAACGACGTGATTTATGTTTTACTTTTCCTTTATGTTTCAGTTTTCGGATGTTAGGAGTTAGCTGGGCGCTTGTCCCAGCAACTCATCAGTTTAGTAGAACGCTTTCAGACTTGTCTAGACTTATTCAACATTGTATCTAAGTGTTGTTAAAATTTTTCTTACGATTTCTATTAGATTCTTGTTATTATCTTCCGCTTATTCATGTTGTTAGTCGTTTCTATTTTTAAGTGTTATGCTACGATTATGCCATGGGTCGACTTGTAGCCTTTCGGGGTTTCTTATCTCATGTTATGGTTAGGGTGTAAACTCGGATCGTGACACAACTCTTCACAGCTTGAATCTTCTGAGAGTCTACCTGAATACCCTCGTTGTAGACTATATAGCCCAGGAAAGCCACTAACTTCAGCTAGAATTCACACTTAGAGAACTTGGCAAATAGCTCCTTGTCCTTAAGTTTCTGCAGGACTATTTTGCTCCTCCTCACTCTTGGAGTAACCCTAGAAGTCATGAATGAACATAACAAGAAACATGTCCAAATATGGCTTAAATAATCTATTCATTAGTTCCGTAAATGCTCCAGGAGCATTAGTAAAACAAAAGGACATAACAACAAACTCAAAATGACCATAATGGGTTCAGAAGATTATCTTGGGAATATCACACTCCCTCACCTTTCACTAATGATACCCATATCTGAGGTGTTTCTTTGAGAAATACTTGACACCCTGAAGCTGGTCAAACAAGTTATTGATTCTAGGTAGGGGATTCCTATTATTGATAGTGACTTTGTTCAACTGCTGGTAATTAATACATATTCTAAAAGTACCACCCTTCTTATGCACAAAGAGAATTGGAGCACCCCAAGGTAAAACATTAGGGCAAATGAAACCCTTATCTAAAAGATCCTTCAACTGCTCTTTCAACTTTTTTAACTTGGTTGGAACCATTCTATATGGCGGAATAGAGATAGGCTGAGTATCAGGAAGAACATCGATCCGTAAATCTATTTACCTATTTGGAGGGACTCCGAGAAGATCATCTGAAAATACCTTTGGAGACTCATTTACGTCTAGAACTCTACTATTTGAGTCCTATAATTAACTGTGGCATAACAGGAATACAACCAATCCATGCCTAGAATGATATCAAAATCCACCATATATAACTCTACTAGGTCAGATGTGGTATCTTTATAATGGACTGAAACTATACAATCTCTGTAGATTCTCTTAGCTAAGACTGACTCATTGATCGGAGTAGAAACACTGAAAGGCTCTAAGTGTTATTCCGGGGAGCTTCCAAACTTCACTGCTACATAAGGAGTCACAAATGATAGAGTGACACTTGGATCAAGTAAATAATATACATTAATAGAGAAGACTTTGAACATACCGGTAACAACATTTGAGGAGTGACCCTGATCCTGACGACTAGACATAGCATACAGATAGTTCTGATCTCCACCTGTCCCTAAAGTAGTGCCCTTTTGGGTAACTATGCCTGCTGAGGGAGTAGTATGAGCTCTTCTACCTCCATTACCCTATTGGGATGGACAATATATCAAATAATGGCCCTGCTGGTCACATCCATAACATCCATCTCTACCTAAACAACACTTACCTAAGTGGACCTTACAACACTTGCCACAAGGTGGGGGTTGAGGGGTTCCTTGTGTCTGAGACCTCTGATCAGTCCTGTTACCTGGGGATGGAGCATTAGTAGCTGCTTGTGTAGGTCCAAAGGACCTTTTTCTGAAAAAAGACCTGTTTCCATTCCCATTACTCTGTTGTGCGGTGTCATTACCTGCTATCTTAGCTCTCTTACTCTAATACTCCTCTTAGTCCTTTTGTGTATCTTCTTCTAGCTACTGAGCATATACCATGTTTCTAGAAATATTCTTATCACGGGTAAATAAAGAGCCCTTGCACTCCTTTTTCATGTGTTTGCCAATCAAACACGAATTTCCTTATTTTGGCCCTCATATTCGGTACTATCTCGGGAGTTTATCTAGATAGCTAAATGAACTTAAGGCTTTATGATTTTGGGCGTATTTACATGCCCAAGTGCTATTTTATTCCCATGTTCTACCCTTTTTTGCACCTTAATTTGATTAAAATATCATGTATTTTTAATTAATTTGTGGTATGTATTAACAAATGTGACTAGCTCTCTGTATAGGCGGAAATTTTGAAGGAAGGAAGCTTAACATGAAGAGGAATGGACAAGGCCTTGGAAAAGGAGCAAGGAATCCAAATGACTACTTGAGACAGGCTAAAATAGTGGAGGTGCGTTGGCACCTTGGCGTTCCAATCGTCGTGCCATGCAAAGGGGTGTAAAACATGTCAATGCAAAGACCACGTGAAGTGCCGAGTCCACTGTTGTGCATGCCAAGTGCTGTGCGTGATCATAGTCATTCTATGCTGGGAGAGAGGCGCACCAAGCTCCGTGCCTTGCCAAGGGTAGTCCATGCCAAATCCTTATCAAATATGCCCATGCGATGCTGCCGTGTCACACAGCTAAATTGAGATGACCTTGAACATGCCATACCAATGCCATGCTACTCCCACTTTTCAATCTACTGTGCAACTGTGACCAAGACGTGTCACGCCGCCATATGGTTGCGATGGGCAGCATGGCACATTGAGTGCAAATTTTGGCCTAGTTTTCTCCTCTTATAAATAGGACACTTAGCTCATTAGTGTTGGGGATCATGATATATTTTTGAAAAGGGGATGACTAGAGCAAGAACGGATGAAGAACTTCATTATTTTTTGGTTCTTTTCCTTTTATTTCTTTTACATTCTTGTATTACATAAATTCAAGTACACTGTTGGATTCCTGTAGAACGAGTGGCTAAAACCCTCATTCTAGGGTTAAGGCCATAGACATGATTGCTTAGTTTAATTTCTTGGTTGGTTGATTGTTTATCATTGATGATTGTTCTTGCATTCTTGTTGTTATTATTTTAATTCTTGATCACCATTAAAATGCACCTACAATTCTAGTGCAAACTTAGAAGGGTAAACCCTAGGATAGAATGTTGAATGCAATGAGTGTGATCTTGTTCTTGAACTTGATTTGCGTTTAGGATAGAAATATACCTAATATGCCACACTTGGTTAATGAAATGGGATGATAACTAAATACAGTAGAATTGGGATGTTATATCACCACTCAACGATGTAGGTGTAAAGACAATTTGATGCAAAACAGTTAGAGGTTCCAAAGACCATAATGATGTCTTTAAACCCATAAATTAACAATCAAGATAAGAACCTGACCAATGTGAGTTAATGCTATGCATGGATGTATGCCTTGACCCTGGAATATTTCCAATTATTGTGTACACTTAGCTCATTATCAATCTTATATTTTTACAAAAAACAATAAAATCTTGAAAACAACTGCACTAGGTAAAATTGATAGTAGTACTTAAGTTGGGTTATTCACTAAAAGTTAAGTCCCTGTTGGTCCAACATCCATCTCGCAAGAGCCACTTTATTACTTGTACGACCGCATGCGCCTGCACGTGTGCTGGGGCATGAAATGTTTTTGGTGCTATTGTCAGGGTATGAGAAAATTGGTGAATATCTTGTTTTTAGTGTTATTATTTTATTTTCTAAAAAATGTTGACAACTTGGTCTTAGTCATCACTTTTGCAGGTATAGGTTGGTTCTTGCAGCAAGCTGGCAAGGGATAGTGAGTTGGTAGAACCACAACTTGAACCTGAGAGAAGGTTAAGATAGTTGATAAGAGAGGGTGCTACTCTTATCCAATCCAGAAGGTTTAACAAGATGAGGTTATTCTGACAGAGATGGAAGCCAGACCAGTGCGAAGTTGCAATCCCACTCGTGACTAATGTTACCTGTAGTATCCATAGGTCGAAACCTAGTGGAAGATTCGAGCTGAAGTAGAACATTGTGCAATTGCTTCACACAAGTGGATAGTTCGTAGGCCTAACCCATGAGGATCTACAACACTACTTTCAGAATTTATTAGAGATAAATGACACTTTCATCCCCACCAGAGTGTTAGGGGATTATGTTTGGCTCACCCTTTTCCCATTCTTACAATTGGGAGAAGCAAAGATGTGGTTAAAGGCAGAACAACCAAACTCCATCTCAACCTAGGATGACCTTGCAAGGAAGTTCCTCATCAGATTCTTCCCATTTGGAAAGAATACTAAGCTAAGAAGTGAAATTTTGAGCTTCAAGCAGATGCCAGATGAGAATTTATATCTTTCCTGAAAAAGATTCAAATCTCTTCTTAGATACTGCCCCTATCACCAGCTGACCAATGAAGTGCTGGCACACACATTTGTGGAAAGTCTTGACGCACATACTAAAAATTTGTTAGATTCTGCAGCAGAGGTTTAAGAATTGGAGAAAACATATGAGGAGCTGTATACTTTGCTAAACATAATTGCGCAAGGAAATCTAGAGTGGCATAATTAGGCATCAAGGAAAGTAGTCAGAAAAAATATAGGCATGATAGAGGTTGACAATGTGAATGCATTTGTAGCACAATTGGCTTCTTTCTAGAACCAGATGATGAAACAGTTCAATAGGCTGAACTTGGCTCAACCGCAGGCACAGGTACATGCAGTTCAACAAGCTCAAAGCTGGTGTGAGATATGTGGAGGCAACGATCATGTGGAAGACTCTTGTGGAGAAAACCTAGAGTCAGTAAACTTTGTAGGCAATGTGTAGAGAGGAAACCAAAACTATGGGAACACCTATAACAACAACTGGAAGAATCACCCCAACCACCCTTGGGGTGAAAATCAAGGACAGAGTCACAACTATCAGCCTAAACATCAACAACAACTGTGTAAGCAAGCTAATTCCCAACCAAGAGACATAGAGGAGATGTTGTAGAAGATCATGGCCAATAGGCTCAAATGGAAGCTAACCAAGCTAAAATGGCAACTGAGCTAAAAAATCAGCCGCTAGCCACAAGGAACCTAGAAAAGCAGATGGGGAAAATAGCTGCAGCTCAAAACACCAGGCCTCAAAGGGTTTACCAAGTGACATAGATTCAAACCCAAGGTAGGTCATGACTATTAGTTTGAGGAGCGGGCGAGAGTTAGATGATGCACTATTAAAACAGAAGAAGAATGAGGAGTAAGTCGAGTTAATAAAACCAAGCCAGTCTGTTGATAAGGGTAAAGCCAAGGTAGCTGTAGAGAGTAATGCACCATTAGCAGTGCAGCCAACAAAGAAACTACCACCATCATCCCCCAAAGGCTTCAAAAAATCAAGGAGGATGCTTGTCTCAAGAAGTTCTTTGATATTTTCAAAGAACTTCACATAAAATTTTCTCTAATTGATATTTTGCAGGGAATGCCCAAGTACGCTAAATACTTGAAGGAGGTGGTATCCAACTAGAAGAGGTTGGTTGATATGGAGACTGTAGCACTCACTGAAGAGTGCACCTTAAGGGTAGAAAAACTCAAAGACCCTAGGAGTTTCACCATCCCAATACAAATTGGTGGAAGCGAGTTGATGAAGGCCTTGTGTGATTTAAGGGTAAGTGTGAACTTGATACCTCTATAATTGTTCAATACACTTGGTTTGGAAAAACCAAGGCCTTCTAGAGTGGTGCTGCAGCTAGCTAACCAAACCAAAGTGGTTCCGAAGGGGATCATAGAGAATGTGCTTATCAAAGTTGGTGAATTCATAGTCTCGGTGAACTTTATTATTCTTGACTTTGAAGTAGATGATAGGGTACCTATTATACTAGGATGTCCATTCTTAGCCACAAGAGGAGAATTAGTTAACATTAGGGAAGGAAACCTAAAGATGAGAGTCCATAATGAGGAGGAGAACTTCAGAATGTACAAAACACTCAACACCCCAGCACACTATAAGGATCTCTGTATGATCACTGTGATAGAAGAGGATGAGTGTGGGGTGAAGGAGTGCAAGATAACAAGTACTCAACTAAAGGCTCTCATGAAAAGGACTAAAGCTAATGTAAAAGACCATCCTAAGTTGAATTGGCAACCTCAAACTTTGTCTGTTGGATTTCAAATTGACCTTGGTAAAGATGTGATGGTAAGGAAGAGGGAAAGTATGAAGGCTATTGTTCGGTGTCTTTAGATGACTACACGCAAGTGCACGTGGTCGAACAAGTAGTAAAATGGCTAAAGTAAGCCAAGTATCGATCCCACAGGGATTGGACCAAGGTAATAATCGAATCAAGNAGGTAATAATCGAATCAAGTGTCAATGAACTTTAACTCTAAAAATGCAGACAACAGTTTAAAGAAGATTTTTGGGAGTTTGTTTCCTAATTTATACTAATATAAAACAAATGTACAATTTGAGTCTGAACTATAGTAATGAGCATGCTGAGGCTAAAATGGACATGCAGGGAAGTAATTTATTGATACCATTCAGTTAATCTTTCCTTCGGTTTCTAGTCAAGAATTATTGCCTATGGATTAAAACTCTCGTATTTAACCCAACTTAAGAATCATGAACCTTCCACCTACATTTCGTGATAAAAAAGAAATTCATGTTACAGCCATACAAAATCGATTAAAATGATGTTATCGACTCGAGATATATTTCTATTACGAAGGTAAATCAATTCTCAATTTTTCCAAACTAAGAAAAGATCATAGCCTATCAATTCACAACTTTTCTAATTTCTTTCTCTTTCGAGATGAAGCAGGACTTTTTAGACATACATTAACATTGGCCAAACATTAATGCGGTAAGAACAAGAATTAATAGAACAACCATGGAAGAAAAGATGAAAAACCAAGATGATCAATAATTATATTCCCACTACAAATGTTCTTAACCTCGGCAAAGTGATTTAGCCACTCATTTTGTGGATTAAACATCATGAAATGAGTGTAATAACAATACACAAACAATTGAAATAAAGGAGAAGAAGTGAGAAGAACCTAAGTTTTCGTCCCCTCAACTACTTTGTAACCCACATCCTTGCTCAAACTAAGTGAGAATAATTAAAAATGAATCTAAGTGTGCTATTTATACTAGTGGGAATTTTCCTAATAACAAGCAACGTGTCACTCGGAGTGCATCGCGAACCTTTGCCTCCCTTAACACGGCCCCAACACGAGCCCATACTGGAATCAGGTCCTCGGTAAGTATGCCCAACGTGCCACGACCTGCAACGCGGGGCTTGGCCAGCGTGCCACGACTCAACGCGAACCTTCCATGGAATTCCATGTTCCGAGTAATTATACTCGCGTGCCACGGAGGCAACGTGGACCTCATGAACTTGGCCAATTTCCGTCATCGGAAGGCGAGAATGCCTCCCCCGCGCGATAGCAGCGTGAAATGGCTCCATCGCGGAGCCCCTTAATTGCATTTCCTTGGCCTTTTCCCTTAGCTTAGAGTCTAATGTTTGGTCCTCCCTACATGCATCTTAGCTTCCTAAAATTACATTTTCCTGCAAAACAACACTAATCATATTGGTTAGTATAAATTCACATTTTAACTACAAATTACATGAGAATATATATATATATTCTATTTTCTCTATTTTAATTTTTTATGCATTTGTTATCAATTGGGCATATAATTCTGCCCAAGATGAGCTATTCCCTCATGAGTTAAGAAAAGAAGCAAACTATTCCCAAAAGAGAAGAAGAGGTTGTGATATCACGAAGAGGATGTAACTCGTATCGTGTTGTGATGTTAAATTAGGCGCTACTTGAGCAACCCAAGTTGTATAAAGGTATATATTTTTTTAACTACAAATTACATGAGAATGCACAAATATCGATGGATAAACAAGACGAAATGAAGCATTTGAGTATCACTTGGGCATATAATTCTGCCCAAGATGAGCTATTCCCTCATGAGTTAAGAAAAGAAGCAAACTATTCCCAAAAGAGAAGAAGAGGTTGACGATATCCTGAAAGGGATGTAACTCATGTCGTGTTGTGATGTTAAATTAGGCGCTACTTGGGAGGCAACCCAAGTTGTATAACAGGTATATATTTTTCTATTACTTTATTTTGTTTAATATCACCCTTGTTTTTGTTCTTGTTTAGTTTAGTTAAGTTTGAGGAAAAGTCTTAGTACCTATAGAAGGAAGCTAAGGAGCATGAGGAAGAATGGTTATGGGGCCATTGACCCTTGTGACAAAAAATTGGATGAACATGCTGCTAGCTAGGCCTAGAGGCCTCAAGAAGTATCCCTAACTCTTGTTTGGTTTTAATTGATGTTTTGGGGACATAACATGATTTATGTGTGGGGTGAGGAATTTCAAAATTTTGATGCTTGTGAGGGTGAAATATGTGCTTAGTTGGAAGTTGCTTTGGCTGAAAAATTGGAGTAGGGCACACTTCACCCACCCTTTGTTTTTTCTTTTTGGTTCTTTTACAAAAGGGGGCACTTTGAACTGAGACTAAATGTTTGATTTTGGTGAGAAATGTGATTTTTAGTCATATTAGGGACTTTTTCCAATGATGGATGGATGATGATCGTCTTAAGATAGTCCTTAAGATTTTTCTTTAGGACCCTTAACTGGTTGAATGCTTTATACTTTTGTTGAGTGTTACACATGATTGGAAGATGCAAGTGAGCCTAAAATTGAGAAGCATGTTGGGTAAATTGAATGACTTTGTAGAGACACTTAAGCTTAGGAATTTACTCTTGCGTGCTTTGTGCTTAATTTTGAATTCATGTGGCTAGTTAAATTGAGAGTCTTTATGGATCTATCTTGAATTAAACATGTGCAATGAGTGTAAGGTTTCTTATGCGTTCCATGCTATCATGTGATGTCTAGAACTTGCTTGGTATGTTTGCAAGGCAAATGAGGAATGTTAATTGTAGGAGATAATATAGGCATTTTTTGATTAAAACATGTTTTTATCCCTTACTTTACCTACCCGCAATATGTGATTGTAGTTAGCCCCATAGAGCCTTTAGTCTATTCTTTTATAGCCATACAAGTAGCTCAATCCTTTTCTTTCAATGGACCTCAAATTTGATCCAAAACTCCTAAGAGCTTAAGTGAAAATGTACGAGGGTAAAAAGAGCGAATGTCGAAAAATGGGAGATACTTGGGCATAGAAGTAAGAAGAAAAGATTAGGGGTGAAAGTGACAAAATGCATATGTGTTGGTAGGGAGTAGAGAAAGAACAAGAAGAATAGAAAAAGTGTTTGATACTTGAGTACTCCCCTCTATGTGAGAATACTTAATAAAATGGGAAACAAAGAAATTATAGATAATAAGAGTAGGGAAAGAAGTAAGTGAAAAGATTGTGCTTAATGAGACAATGTGATTATTAAAAGTTCTTAGAGAAGAAAATCACACTTACTAGCCAGAATAGTACCTACCCGTCCTTGAGGACGTCCAAATCCACTCCTCACGAGGAGAAAGTGTAAATGGTCGTCGCAATATAATTACTCAACTCGTGAGTTGGGGTCAAATCCACAGGGAATAGTGATTGATGGCACAAAAGTTGTCTATAGAATTGAACTAAATTGCATTAAGAATAGAAAAGTAAATGTTGGAGGAAAGTAGGATCACAATTGGAATTTAACTCAACAACCAATCAACAAGGCAACCGACATTAAAGAAATAAAATGAGTAATAACTAGGGGTATGCTATTGATGGGGCATTAGTAGGATTGGGGCTAACTAGAAATGCGAAGCATTACTTACAAGCATAAATAGTCATCTATGAGGCGATACTCTATGTTTCTCAACCACTTGAGCATCTTTTGCCTCGGATTTTCTAAAACCGCAAGGTCCGATACACATCAACCACTACGACTTGGGTCAAATTTGAGCTATCTCTAGACTCAATTCTTTAATGGGCATATGAAAGTGGGTTTTTGTTATATCTATCCCAACCCACACAATCAAGATCCAAATACCCACCATTGTTTCTCACTCATATTCTACTCTCCTTTTTCAAGAAACAATAGAATAAGTAAACACAACCCATATTTGCAACGATGGATAATTCAATTATAATTTGGAGAAAACAATAGATTTATGCTAAATAAGTAAGTCTAAGATTAAACTGGAAACACCCAATCCAATTTATCCCCTATCATGCACACAACCCTAGAAAGATGTTTAGTTACTCATAGATAAAGAACAATAGATAAAATTAAGAAATAAATTCATATTATTCATCATAAAGATCAAATTTTAGGATTTCAATAGAGGTTTTTACCTTAAGGAGGAAGTAGAAGATGAAGAAAAGCTCTCTAAATTTTTCTCTCTCTAGAAATTCAAAAACAATTCAATACTCTAATAGGATGGAATTCCAGGTACTTTACAAGGAATATACAAAAATAGGTTAAAGCTGCTCCTCTTTTCCTGTGCTAGATGATTTTACCCCTTTGATGATGGCCTCACTTGCGAAGCACTGGCGTTTCACCGATACCAATCTGCGGGGCGCCGCATGCTCGTAGTTGTTGGTTAATAAGTCCAACTGTGACCCGACGTTGGCACCTATATTTTGCTGGTGCTCACCTGCATTCCATAGGCATGACATAAACTTCCTAGCAGTTCCCTTCTGCGTTTGTCCTACGTTCCCAGGTGTCAACTTGCGAAAAGTAGGTCCTCCTCTTTTAGCGCAAACCATGCTTTTTATTCAAGTTCTTCGCTATGTCTATTTAAATCAAATACTTGAACACATTCAACAAAAAGGGCATAAAACCTTTTTAATTAAGTTGAAAACCAAGAAAAAGCTCATGTTTGAAAGCCTAATGAGATCGGTAAATTACCAACTCATCAAAACCCCAAACTTTTTGAACCATTTCTTGTCCTCAAGCAAGACACTTATTTACAGCTGAATAATGGAATTAAGAATGTCACAACACATGAGTTTTTTCCAAAGGGATCACTAGGAATAAGAAAACCCAAAATCGCTCATCGACTTAGGGAAGACTCAACACTTTATGCAAATTCTTCAAGAGGTAACCACAAAAAATTGGAATAATTCAAAAATATTTCCTTCATTCAAAAAAGGGGAATGGTTGATGAAAATGAGCTTATATAGCATCTTAAGTCATTTAAAATTCACATTCAATGTTTTTCTTAAAGCTCACTGCATTCTTGTCTCAATCACATCTTTTAAAACATGCAAGCATGTTCCCAAGAAAGTGATGTCACTCACATCAATAGAGAATCCTATTTAATTTTCAAGCAATTCACACTCAAAGGGATTATAGAGTAAAACAAATATGCTCATTCATACAAAGAAATTCTCATACGCACAACTTGACCCATAGGCTTGCCCTTCGTGTAACTCGCCACTAATGTAGAGTTGCTACACTTAAAATCAATTAGGACTGGGGGTCATAATGAAGGTTAGGGGTAAATGTAGATGACGTTTTAGTTCTAGTGACTAGAACCTCCCTAATTCCTTTTTTGTGAACATTTTTGCATACTCCATTTCCCCTTGAGATCACTCCTACCTTATCTCTCCTTAATTAAAATTTTCACTTTTGTATCAAGAGACACCCTTATATCTCCTTAGTTACCACTTTTAACCTCATCTAAGAAAGTGGTGGCACCTTTCAATAATTCCCTTTCTTCTAAGGTTTAAAAGTTCTTTTCAACCACCCAATTCATTCATTTCCTCATAGTTTTGTGCTACCTCACATTGGAACTCACATATTTTTTTCCATTTTCTTTTGCAAGCCCACAAACATAGGCTTTTGCTTCATTTCTCCCTTTTCTATTCTCACACTTTTGGGCCTCAAGCATCATTGTTAATTTCTTCTCACACTAGCACTAGGGAGGATGGGTGCCAAAAGAGGGATTACAAAAGTATAATAGGCTTGTAATGTGGTTATTAAGGAAAAGGTTTAATGGCTCGTCATTGACTAGCAGAATGGATGTTCAAGGAGGTCATATAGGTGCAGTAGCTATCAAAAGAAATCCCTAAAATCATGTTCTAAGTGAAACTACATCTAGGATTTTCCCTCGTGTCACACTTGGGGAAAGTTTTAGACAACCATTTGTGTATGAAAATTAATCTAAAACCTTACTCCACAAGGAATCACCTTCCAAGGAGTTCACACGAGTTTCATAACCACATTAAGAGTATAATTTTAGATAAGATAGCATGATCAAAAAGCCAAACAAGGAAAGTGCAAATCCCGACAAAAGAGTACTCAACTTTTAAGTTCAAATCCCCTTTTTTCCTCAAAATACATTTTTAATGCCATTTAAGAATTTTTTTTGTGGTAACTCTCGAAAGCAATCGCAACAACTAATTCAAAAAGACTATAATATCGGCATTTTTCCTTAAGAAAGTCTCTTCTCAATATATCATTGGTAAATTCCACTCGGTTCAACAATAAAAGAAAAATAAATAAATCGATCCTTGAGAAAGAACCGTGGCATAAAGAAAACCCTTGGAGTTTATTTTCTAACTACTATGAACAAAGGTGATCGTTAAGACATGAGTCATCAACATTTGGAAATTTAGAATGATCCCATCAATGGCACTGACAAGTCAACATAAGATTTTCATTTTCAAAATCAAACGAGGTAGAAACAAACAACACAAGCCCATCATGAGAGAAAACACCCCACCCCAACTAATAGATTACATTGTCCCCAATGTACAAGTTAAGAACAATCAAGGGAAAAAGGGTTCCCTAAAGGATCTAGTAAGGGAGGTATCCATGAGTAGGTGGCCTCATCAAAATGCCATGCAGTAGTCTCAGATACGGAAGGAATCAACAAATCAGGAAGACATGTGAGTGGCTCGCCTGGTGAAGATACTACCTAACGGTCTGGAAGAGTTCTATTCATATGATAAGAAGGTAAATCCGCCCCACTGGGATGCAATGATGGATCTACTTCATAGACAGTGCACATCCTAGGATAGGGTGGTATGTTGTGGTATATTTCCTCATCCAATATAACTTCAGATTAGTTGTCATAGCCTACACACCAATTATTTGCTGGACTCCTACTACTTGCTAGTTGGGCATCATCAGGGGCCGACATATTAAGATCGATATCTTTTGGTTGTAGTATCTCCTTGCAGCTGTCAAGTTATTCCTTATGGACACCACTTCATTTTACAACACTTCAACCCTCGAACATAGGCCCCCCAATTTGGCAATTATCGATTTCATGACCTTTTTGATGGCTTGTTGAATAATAGACACAATAGCCTTTGCCATTTTTAATAATTGAACATCATGAGCCCGAACCCTATGTTCCATCTTCAGGATTCCCTTTGTTGGTTGTGAGTTAGCCTTATTGGTGGGTGATGAAATCACTGCATTTTAATAAGACCTTAAAGGTGGAGGCGTTGCTGGTTCCATAGTCAAATTGGGATGCTTTAAACTTGGAGAATCCTTGTCCATTTTGGTGGCTAAAGTAATCACTCCCTCAGCCTTCACTGTTTTGTCCAGTGGCTTGAATAGAAGACAGTTTGCATGAAGGCAAAACATACTGATAAGAATAAGATAGGGCATAGAGGTTGCTTTTTTCCTGGCCTTCTTTTTGAATTGCTCAACGATAATATTCCCCACATTTATGTGTCTATCATCCATGATGCAAGCTACTAGGATTGTGATCTCAATAGGAATATGTGTGGTGTGTTTGGAGGGAATGGTTTGGGCATATACCAGATCAAGCCACATTTATGATTCAAATTTGAGATCATGTTGTTGACTAATTCCCTTCGTTACATCCCAATGCGGTTGACCCACAACAATGATTTCGGCCACCCAGTCAAACTGATCATCTTGGTCTGCCGGTTTCCTTTTGAAGTCTCAACTTGGACGCACTAGGTTATCCAATAAATAGAGTTGATTTCATCTGGTGTGATGTGATCTTCTTGATCCCGTACCAGTATAGACGATAAATATGGCATCATATCAACTTAGCCTTTATGCTTCAAGATGGCCTGTCATGCCCTATACGAGGCATAAAACTCCTGTACCAACTTGGGAAAGTAAGGATCCAAGGGCATTGTGAAAGGAGTCAAATTTGGAATTGATCATAAATATCTAGGCAGTCATCCTTGAAGGAGTCAACCTCAAATCGAACCTCTGCATTGATGGATCATTTCTCCTTGAATTGGACATGATAATTCTTCTTCTTGTTGATCTAAAGAAAATTTGATCAATCCGTTTATCCTCATCGGACTCTGCATTTTGAGTTCTGGAATTAGTTATTAGTGCTTTCGCTTTACCACGTTGTGTAGAGGTGGACATGATTCTGTAAGACAATGTTAGTGCCACAAGCACATACTCTTCTTGTATATTATAATAAATAAATATTTAATGTTATAACTATCCCAAACTGAAGAATGAAATTCTAAAGATTGGATGACAAATAAAAAAAAGATTGAAATTAAATAACTAGCAGCACCTGCGTTGCACCGGCGTTTCGCGGGTAGGGTCCGTGATTCGCCAGTGTTTCACAGGTCTGCAATAGGAAGCTGGGCCAAACATATCTAACCTGCAGTTAACTTGCATTTTACTGGTTTGGATCCATAACTCATACGTGAAACGCAGGTGAGGGGCAGTACTTAGATGCTTTGAACCCCTGCCTGTGCTTCAACCTGTGTTTCACCGTACTGGACCGGTGATTCGCAGGTAAGTGGAAGTTCTAAACAAACTAATCCAACTCACAAACAATCACACATTGAGTGATTGCTCACTGAACTTACTCACACATCATGTTATTTTAAGTAGCACACAAGAACAAAAATAATGATTTTCCCTTAAGAAAGACGTCAATCTATCTATCATTGGGAAAATCGTGCATTTCGAGCATATGGGGTAACTCAGACTTCACCCCCAACTAAGATTTCAAAACATCCAACTTCATATAGCATTTCTACTAAGAATAGTACCTACATCAACATAATGCAATTATTACTTCCCCTAACATACCCACACAACTACAAATATTCAACCATTAAAGAGAATAAGATAGGGAATGGGGAATATGGATTGAGAAAGTGTCGAGTTTAGCATGATTACCATTGGACTATCATTCTCAAATAACCATAAAAATAAGAGCAATAAACACACATATCAAGTGAGAAAATATAAAAGCAACTAGGTTGAAAACTTGGTGTCTTGATCGATAATGGCTAACCCAAAGCTCAGAACTTCTTTTGCTTAGTGAGAGTTTAGTGAGAGATGGTGAAAAAGAATGGTAAATGGGGATTTTATAGGAGGAAAGGAGTGAGAGTGATTGGTGGTTTGAGAAGGTGGGTTTAATAGGAGTTAATGGGGTGAAGTTGGAAAGGTATAATGGTTGATAGCTGGGTTATGGGTAAGGTGAAAAGGTGGAGAAGAAGGGTTTTTGGGAAGTTAAAAAGGGATTTGACCGTTTTGGGAGAATCATGGATCGGGTCGGTCAACTAGTTTGGTCAATATCTTAAATGAAGTACTTACCTAGGCCTACGTTGGACCTTCAACCGCCAGTGGTTACCTATATTTCATAGTTCTAAGCGCAGGGGACCACTGCTCATGCCCGACTCACTGCTTGCGGGCTGTGTTTGACTGGCATTTCGCGAGTTGCCTCCTATGTTTCATCGGTGATTCGTAGTTCATCCATCAACTTCCAAGTTCACTAGTTTAAGCCCATGGCACACCTGCGTTTCGCGGGTTGTGACCAGCATTTCACATGTGAGGCACCAACTCTCTCTTTTTCTTCCAACATTCTGGACTCCTCTTACACTTGGGCGGTGAATCGCGCTTGAGCACCTGCGTTTCGTTGGTCTTTCTTAGTGCTTGAATTGTTTTTATTTCAACTGGTTCTTCATCCAATCTACCTACAAAACAAAAACAACAAAAAATATCAAAGCATCAAACATAAAGAAACTTTGGTTGTCTGTCAAAAGCACCTTATTTAACGTTGTGGAATGACAAAGGTGCTTTTTCTACTATGGTTCATCCAAGTATTCAACCTCCACCATGTTGATTTCCGCTGACACTCCCAAGTACATTTTTACTCGTTGGCCATTCACTTTAAGCCTTAGCCCATCATCTCTTTCGAGCTTAATAGCTCCATTTTCAAAAACTTGGGATACCTTAGAGGGACCTGACCACTTATATTTAAGATTCCCGAGAAACAACCTCAACCTAGAGTTGAAGAGTAGAACCCAATCTCCCAAAATAAATTCCCCTTTGTAAAATTTTCTGATCATGGTAGTACTTCCTTCGGGCTTTGTATATGGCAGAATTTTCATAATTCCTCATCCTAAACTCATCCATCTCATTGAGATTCTTCACTCTCCCATAAATGACTTTCCCCCAATGAAGGTTCAAACTCTTCAAGGCCCACGTGGCCTTATGCTCCAATTCCACCGGTAAATGGAAAGCTTTGCCAAAGACAAGTTGGTATGGGGATATTACAATTGGAATTTGATATGCAGTCTGATAGGCCCAAAGAGCGTCATCTAGTTTCCTTGCCTAATCTATACTATTGGCATTGACTTTTTTAGTCAAAATAGACTTAATTTTCTGATCGAATACCTCTACTTGTTCACTGGTTTGAGGATGATATGTAGCAACTTTGTGCTTCACACCATACTTTGCTAGCAAAGCACTGAACAATTGATTGAAAAAGTGTGAACCTCCATTGCTGATGATAGCTCTAGGGGTGCTAAAATGTGAGAAGATATGTTTTTTTTTCAAAAAGGCTGTCACACTCCTCCCCTCATAGTTGGGCAACGCCACAACTTCAACCCATTTAGACACATAGCCTACAACCACCAAAATATAAGTGTTTCCATAAGAGATCATGAACGGTCCCATAAAGTCAATCCCCCATACATCAAACAATTCCACCTCTAGGATTGGTATCAAAGGAAGCTCATGTCTCCTAGAGATTCTTTCGGTTCATTAACATTGATCATACTGCTTAACGAAGTCATGGGCATCATGATGGAGAGTGGGACAATAAAACCCACATTGTATCACTTTTGCAACTGTCCTCACACTCCCATAATGACCTCCAACTAGTAATGAGTGACATGCCTTTAGGATAGGAACCATTTCAACCTCTGGGACACATTTGCGAATCATGCCATCAACACAAATATGGAAGAGATATGGATCATCCAAATAGAACTTTTGGAAATCATACATAAAATTCTTCTTTTGATGGAAGTTTAATCCTTCAGGAGTGATGTCGCTTTCCAAGTAGTTAACAAAATCTGTAAACTAAGGTATTAAGTTGTGGGATGCGGCCAAAATGTGATCTTCAGGGAAATCATCATCAATCTCCTCATTTACACCCGACTCACCATCTATTTCTAGACAAGAAAGATGCTCAACCAACTGATTCTCGCATCCTCTCTTGTCCTTTACTTCAAAATCAAATTCTTGGAACAAAAGGACCCACCTGATGATCCTTGGTTTAGCATCTTTTTTAGTCATCAGATATTTGAGTGCAACATGGTCCGTGTGCACCACTACCTTGGTCCCTATCAAATATTCTCAAAATTTCTCAAATGCAAACACTACTGCGAGCAACTCTTGTTCTGTCACTGTGTAATTTGCTTGTGCTATCATTCAGGGTTTTGCTGGCATAGTATATGGGGTCAAAAATCTCTTCCTTCCTTTACCCAAGGATTTCCCCTACTTCTACCCCACTAGAATCACACATCAATTCGAAGGGCTTCAACCAGTGTGGTATGGTAATGATTGGAGCAGATACGAGCTTCTCTTTCAACTCAATGAAAGCCCTCATACAAGCCTCATCAAAATTGAATTTTTCATCTTTTTACAACAATCAAAACAAAGGATGAGCTTGTTATACCCTGAGAATTCAAGAATCAAACCCGGAAGTGAATCAGGAGAAAAATTGGAAAATGTTGCAGCAGTTGTAGAATGGGGCACTTAACGACTCGTGAAGAGGCCAAACGAGTCGTCAAGTGTCTCGTGGGGAAGGCCTGGGATGATGGAGGACTTGAGGTCCTCACGGGCGATGTAATGACTTGTGGTCAGTCACCACGAGTAGTCATGTCAGTCGTGGAGAGGTCTTAGAGAAAGATGGTGAAGCTTATCTAGTGTACTTGATGGATAGCACCTAATGAGTCGTCGTCAGTCCTAACAACCTGTTATGTGGGTCGTTACCAAGACTGTGGAGTTTTTATGAATGACGAGGCGGTGTACTTGATGGGTGAACCAATGGATCGTGTGCTCTAGTAACGAGTCGTCATGTCGTCCGTTAGGACCCCCTGACAGTTATTTTCAGCGATTTCAGTAAGGGCTTTTCCGTAATTCCTAAGTTCTAAGGGCCTATACTACGTCGTTTTAAGCTCGTAATAGAGGGTTTTAAGTAGAGAAAAACCCATCTTAGGCCATTTTCTTCATGAATGCAAGGTTGAAGGTTTGAAGGGAAGAAATTGAGGAGAATTTCAAGGTTTTCAAGGGAAATCTCAGTTGGGCAATTAGGAAGATTTAGGATTCTTCCTTCCCAGGTATGTAAGGCTATGAGTGGGTGCTGTCTTCCACACCCATGCCCATTCCCTATCAATTTGTGACTGGTTTGTGATGATCAAGTATGGGTCTTCATTTAATTGCATGATTCTTACATTTCTACTCATGGGTATGATTAAATTTGGTTCTTATTGGTGATTTACTGAGCTTCGACGAATTCTATCTTAATTTCTTTTACAATTTTTTTTAAATCTAAAACGTCCATGTATGGGTAGTTCATGATAAAATGTGATGATAATGGAGTAGATGATTAAAAGAATGGTTCCAACCTTACCCATGATTTTGATGATATTTTCCAAGAAGATTAAGTAGACCCATGTATAATGAAGCTATGGGTAGTGTCCAATGTTGAGGATGAATGAAGATTTTGTGAATTGACATATTTACTTCGTTTTGGAGTGAAATCTCCCAAATTACAATGTTTTCAAATGAATTGTATGAGTTCAAGAATGATAAATTTTTGGGAAAGGCCCTTATATTGATGATCATGAAGTGATATTTCTAAGTAGGCTTACCACATGATTTGGAGTAAAGTCTCCCACTATTCTTTGAGCTTGTGGTATGTGTCGTAGTAAAGTTTCTCATAAGCATAAATTCATAATTGAGATGTATGTTGTCATTAAGCTTCACTTTCGCGTGATGTTGAGTCTAAGTGTGATTCTATCCTAAGCTTTGTCAAGATGACATTGTTGAGCTTCACATCTATATGGTCTAGTGTATGCATGATTTCATAATGAGCTTTATCAATAGAGAATGTTGAGCTTTATTCCATATGATGTTGAGTTTATGCATGATTTCATGTTGAGCTTCATCACTAGACAATGTTGAGCTTCATATTTATACGATGTAGAGCATTGCATATTTTGGGAGAAGAGTCTAGCACAAAGCGGGCTAAGGGTTGACTACTCTATGCCCCAGAACTATTGATGAGCCCGCAAGTGTACGGGTCGTACAAGTAATACAGTGGCTCTTTTTAAGAACCGGAATGTCGAACCCACAGGAACAGGAATACGGGGTGAAAATACGGGGTGAAACCTATTAAAGTGTTAATTCACTACAACTACAACAATGAAGACAATGAAGCAGAAATAGAAAAGTTTGTGTGTTTTGAAAATATATTTTATACTAAAACTAAGATATCTAAGGGTTACTGAGTCCGAACTATGAACGTGAGCATGCCGAGGCTACAAAGAACATGTAAAGAAATGAACTATCGATGTACATGGTTTATCCTTTCCTCCGGTTGCTAGTCGGAACTTATGCCTATGGATTAAAACTCTCGTATTTAACCTAACTTAAGAATCATGAACCTTCCACCTACATATTCGTGATAAGAAGAAATTCAAGTTCTAGCTATACAAAACCGATTCCACACATGACTAATAATACTTTCAGTATATTTCTATCCTAAGATAAATCAATTCCCAATTTTCCAAACCAAGAAAAGATCATATCCTATTAATTCACAACTTTCCAGCTTTCTGCCCTCTCGGTGAAACCTACTTTTTGAATTTACATTAACATTGGCCGATATTAACGTAGGTAAGAACAAGAATTAAATAGAACAACCATAGAAGAAAAGATAAAATAAACCAGCAATTCAATACTCATATTTCAATAATAGTTCATAACCTCAGCAAGAAAGAGAATTAGCCACTCATTTGTGGATTGAACATCTTTAAATGAATGGAAATCATGCAAACAATTGAAAGGAAGTTAAGAAGAAAGGGATAGAGAAACCCTAAGAATTTTCGGGCCTCAAACCGCCTCGTACTCCCACTGCTCTTTGCTCCACTAAGTCGCACACTAAAATGAACCTAAGTGTTCATTTATACTAGGGATAATTTTTCCTTGATTAAGAAGCAACGTGTCACGGAGTGCATCGCGAGCACGCTCCGCGTGACACGGTGCAAACGCGAAGCTCGAAATTTGTCCGTCCTCAGTAATTGCTTCCAACGTGGCACGGCATGCATCGCGGAGCATCACTGGAATTTATTGCAATTTTCCTTTCCTGTGCAGAGTGCATCCGCGATGGCAACAGAAACACGGCTCCATCGCTGAGCCCTTGTGTTCCGCGAACCAACCGCTCACCTTGCTCGCTCCCGAGTTCATCTTCGATTTCTCCCAACATGTCATTTTTTCACAAAAGCATGTTTTTCCTACAAAACAATGCTAATCATGTTGGTTAGTATAAAATCACACTTCCGTACATTTACATGAGAATACACATATTATTGGACAAACAAGGCAAAAGCTATACATTTGAGTATCGATTTGGCATATAACAGCCCCTATCACCTACCCCACACTTAAAATCTTGTTCGTCCTCGAACAATACTTATACACTCATGAAATTGATATCCCATCATGGCTACTTTGGGCCTGCATCCTGTAAGCTACAAGCTATACTAAGCATGTTCTACCACAAATCACTAAGAAAACATGCATAGTATCATTATTACAACGACACTTAATAGATCAAGACCTCCTCGTCAAGAATCGACTCGATATCGGCAAACTCATGCATATTAGCTGATCAAGATATCCGACACGAATTTATTCTATCATCAAACATGTGCCCTCACAACAATAAGAGAGATTCCCCTGTTTTAATCACATGAACCCGAAGGAAATTCATGTCGTGGTATATATATACACAATTTCGCCACTCTCCAAACGAATTCACATGCATTGTGTCATGACCCATAAGCTTGCCTCTAGTGTTTACTCCACTAATATATGGATGCGTGATGTAAGATCACGTAGGGACTTAACGTAGTTGTAATGTAAGCTACAACTAGTATATATCAATACTAATAATAGTAACCCAGCTTTCCTTAAGCGCTTTTTCACACATCCCATCAACTTCTAGAATTATTATCTTCCTTCCTCCTCCTTTCTTGAAGTTTATCTTTATATTTATCACCCTTTCTTTACCACATCAGACTAACGAAGAGAAAATTGAGTTAAACAACTTTCTTCCCTTCAAATCCAGGCCATTTCACCTCGACTCTTTTTCTTCTTTCTTTCTTTTTCATCATTTTTCTTTCTTTTTATCACTTCACTTCTTGACACCATGGGAAAATTATACATTTTCTTGAGCTTAAGAGCTTCTGATTTGGTTTAAGGACCACGAAAAGAAGGGGTTCACTTGGTTCACACCTTCTTTGACAAAAGAAAAACCGTAAAAGAAAAATTTATAAAGGCTAAAGGCCCAACGGCTGACTAGATTTAATCTTCAAGGTAGATATGAAAAAGGAAAACAAGAGACTTTTTGGTTGACAAAGAAACGCCCTACATCCTTTCCTACACTACACTTCCTTCATTTCGCTTTTGTACACACGACAGCAAGTTCTAGACAATCGACAATAGCATGGAATAACCAATTCCTCACTATACACTCGATGCACATGCTCAACTCAAGATGACTTCATGTGCATTCTTTAATCAGCCTTAATCACAAGAATTCAAAATTAAGCCTCAATCACACCGAATCAAATTCTATGGCATAAGTGTCTTACATATGTACAAAAATTTTGCATGCTTTCTACGAATCATCTTTGCCATATAATTATTATGATATAAAATTATAAAATCAAAAACAAAACAAAAATAAACAAAGTAAAAAAATCTAATATAATAAAAAAAAACAATAATAATATAAAATTTAATAATTTAAAAAAAAAAAAATGAAATATTAACTACCCTACCGACTACCTTTCCCTTAGGACTGGCTGCCATCCATCCATCATAGAGAAGGGTCACTAATTACGACTTCGGTTCAATGGGACTCTCGCAAAAGAACCGAAACAAACTCCGAGAAACCCAAAAGAAAATAGTTACTAATTTTTTTTTTTTTTAAAATGTCGATGATTTCTACAAAACTATTTACATACCGGCTAACAACATTCCACAAGACACAACCACAGCCTTTCTACAACAATATTTACAACAACGAACGTACACATCAACCAGAGTCACATTAAAACAACCACAACAACAAGATGTAGAACATGCGATGATATAAAAATAAGGCAAAATTCAAGACTACCCCAACTACTCCCACCCCACACTTAAAATCGAACACCGTCCCTGCACCATACACTGCTAAATAGAAAGGTGGTTCGTGAAACTCCCGATCGGGCCAAAGTATTCCACTTCTCATCAAAGCCGCCGCCATCCCCCATATCCGAGCTCCCACTGCCGCCCTCCCTCCGACTCAACGCCGGAATCCTCGCGCCGTGCCCCTCGTTCGTGGGGACATCATCATCTACGTGCTCCACAAAGCCGGGGCTCACCCGACATAGTGCTCCCGGCGTTTCGCCAAATGGGTAATCTAAGCTCTAGCCGCCACACTGCCCTCCGCGTTCTGCCTCCCGCCTATGCGTAGTCAGGAGCATTCCGCATCCCGAACATGCGGGACATATATTGGCCGCCCCAGCATGTCGCTTCGCCAATGTGAGAACAGCCCGTGAGTGGTGTCGGGTGCCTTAGTTTTTTGTAACGTCTATGGCACACCGCTCCACCTGCGGATGTAGTCTAGGGCTCTCTCGACTCAAGGCCCTCAGAACGAAGCCGCAGCCCCGCCGAACTGCACTGTGCCCTTGATGCACCGGTCCTCTTTCATGGTGGATATGATCACCGCCCGACATTGATCTCAAACTCTTCATCGTGGCGTATACTAAGCATACACGATCCCGGTCAAGACTGGCTATGTGCACTCGAATCAAACAGAGCAAATCATTTTAAGCGATCCCCGGCTTCCTCGTTCATCTCGTGCATAGGGCAAAGGTCTCGATGGTAGCTCCCTCTGTGCCCCAACGTGCCGTAGACCGGGCTCTGATATAATGTGCGTCTGATATCCGCATAGGGTGGAGTGATGTTCACTGTCGTGAGTACGTGGGCGTCTCGTATTTTGCGCCCTAAGATGGCATTGAGGTGGCGAGGCTCCAATGTGACACCGCCCTTATTTTGATGGTGTGACTCTAGTGTCGGGTTCCGCCATGAGACTCTGACATGCGCATTGCACCCTCAGGCCTGCCGAAATGAAACGTAGCCCTCGCTAGCCACAATCCGATGCACCATCCGGAATTCTCGTGCCAATGGTTCCCGTGCAATATGCTCCTTGGGGAAGTATTTGTTTTCTTTGTGTTTGGTATACCACTTTTTCCCCTCTTCGGTCACCCATCGTGTTCCATATTATGGGCGCTGCCGCGTGAATCGCCGCCGCTGACCGCGCCCAGCTTTTACCTTTTTCTTCCGGCGCCGATGTTGATGCGCCCCTGCCTTTGTCCTCGCCGTTAGACATTGTCCCCACACGTAAAACACAAGAATAATGTTAGTCGAATTAAATTTAGCTTTGACTAAGGTTGGGTTTTGGCCTGCCACCCCACACTTAGTCTTCCGCTCACATTGGTATCTTTTGGCAAGATCCATTTATTCTAATTTACAAAAAGATACAAAATCTAGAACAACTAACAAAAGAAAAAAACACAAACAAAATTGCCTCGCCTCCTTAAAATTCGACGCATAACCTCTATGTGTCTACTCGTACTTCCAGCCTAATTCCAACATACTATCGATAATCATTTCATTACATGGCATCTATCTAAAAGAAAATCTAGAAAATAAGAAGATTCACAAAACTCAAACTAAGCAATTCTCTGATTTTCTTATGTAATTCGATAAGTTCTTGAAATTTCACCCAATTTGCACTTCGATAATTTCTCTATCAAGCTTACGCATACACGATAAGCATAACACGATTCAAATCACCCAACATGCACAACCCACAATTTTTCAACAATTCCTCCTCAATTCAATTTTTCAAATTCACAACCCAACCCTAGCTATAATTTCGCACAAAATTCAATTAAGCATGTAATTATCGAGTTCATATGATCACAACGATACTACGAACACAATCAACAACAACTCAAATGTATTTAAGCTCAATTTAATATCTAGGGCATGGATTCTTCCTAGTTCATACTAGAAATCGAAATTTTAGCTAAAAATAAAGTTGAGTTCAAGAACATACCTTAATTCGATGATATCAAGAAAAGTTGATAAATTTCAATCCTAATGCCGTGGCACGTTGAGGGGAGGATTTTGGGGGTTTTGTCGCGGAGGGTAAGGAAATGAGAGAAATGAGGGTTTAAGGGTTTAAAAGTGGGATTTTCTTGCGCGGGTCGCCCTAAGACCGGTGTGACCCGACGGGATTAACACGTCAACGTGTCACGGAGGGTAACGCGAGCATGCCCTCCGTGACACGAGCCATCGTGTGCATTCGGAATTTTTAAAATTCCTGCATTTTGCCTTCAACGTGTCACTGAGGGTAACGCGGAGGCCCTCCTCCGTGCACGGAGCCATCGCGCAGCTCACCGTTTTTGCCACTTAAAAAATTTTTCTTACCTCATTTTTCTCCTTTGCCTTCCTTTGCATTTTTCCTCCGATCAATCTGTAAACATCTTACCACACGAAATCTAAGTAGAATTCCAAAGTTTGAAAAACAAAATATTTTTTAGTTTTCTATTACACTCCTATACTACAAAAATATTAAATAAAAATAAAATCTTTTTCTTTCTTTTTTTTTTTTTTTCTTCATATGTACAATTTACAATTACAAATTACTTGCTGCCTCCCGTGCGCCGCCCGGTTTACCGGTCCCTACGACGTCGTTGAGCTCATTATTTCGCCCCTAGGGTGACGGACAAGCCACGACGTCCACACCCTCATCAAGCTTTATCGGGGGGCTCTCTTGCTCGTTGTTCAACGGCCTGAGCAGCATTCGATTGCTCAAGTACGTTAATCAACGATAGTTCCTCGTACACGGCCGAGAGTTTGGTGGCCTTGTACACATCAGAATACCTCCACCTTGTCATGTGCTCGCATGGTTAGCCGACTCGCACTTACATCTATGAGTGCTTTCCGGTTGCCAAGAAAGGTCGCCTCAAAATAAATGGGACTTCCGTCTGGGCTCAAGTCCAGCACAACAAAGTCCACCGGAAGATTAGGGAGCGATTTCCTGGCATCAGTACGTCCTCCACAATACCGTCTCGGTCTTTGCTAAGGAACGATCCGAAGCTGCACTAGTGTTGTAGGTCTAGGTCTTCCTAGACCTAACTTCTGGAATACCGGCTGGGCACTCAAGTTGATGCTCGCTCCCAACCACAAAAACCGCGAGCTCGGATACTTTGCCTGACAGCATCAATTGTGAAGCTCCTGTGATCTTTTGAGCTGCGGGCAAACTACCTTGTATCCGGAAGTGCACTTCGGTAAGGACACCGTGGCATATTCGGTAAGCCCGCTTTTGTTGGCCACGATGTCCTTAATATATTTTGCATACTTGGGCACTCCCCAGAAACATCAACAAGAGGTAAGTTAATGTGTACCCGTTTAAGCACCTCCATGAATTTCTCACACGCCTCCTTGTGCTTCTTTAGTCGTTGAGGGAACGGGGGTGGAGGTCTTTCCGATTCACCTCTTGTGTTTCCCCTCTCATCATTCTGCTCCTCTCCGCCCGCTACTCCCGACCGCTGAGGTGGTCTTTCGGCCCCACTCCTTCCAACCGCAAACCACTCCTCATGGTACCGTATTTACCTACTTGGGGCTGGGATCCGTGTCACTAGGGAGTCCTCCTCCAGGCCTGGTGTTCCGGGCTCCAGCAAATTGGCCAAATTGATACCCGCCTTGGTAGCTAGTTGAATGTTTTTGACGCCTACGCCAATTTGACATAGTCACTGGGCACTGAGCTTATACTACCAACCGCTTGAACATCTCCTCAATGCCGGGTGATGGTGGTGGAGGAGGGCATTAAGAGCCAGACAGCTCGATAGTTCTCAAGGGGCCCTCCTGATTCCGCCGCATCCCCGACTCGAACTCGCCCTTGATGGCTGTAACTACCCCAAGAGAAATTCGGGTGAACCTCCACTAGAGTGTAGCTATTCCATACTCTGCTGGTGATTGCCTTTGTGCATTCCCGACAAAGTTCACCGAACCGATTTGCTCCACAACACTCACCGATCTACGCTCCCGCACACTACACACCAAATTCGCTGCACTGCATTCACGGGCTTGAGATCGCCTGCTCATGTTGCCGAAGGGTGGTCATTGATTCGCAAGGCAAAACCCATTCGTGCAACATAGCTGTAAACCCATCCACTTCCAAGACTCCACCAGCTTCCTTGCTCCTCCCTGAAGAGTCCGCATTCCACTCCGTGATTTCCCTGAGAAATACGATTAAGCAAAGAATAAACACCATGTCTTTCTAAAGCTTGTCCCCCAAACCGCCGAATCCAAAGAAATTTTTGTGTGGGGTTCCAAACCTCTATAAAAGTGTGCACTAAAGACATCATTTGACCGATGGTGATGAGGACACCCTCAATGATTTAAATCTCTCCTGGGGCTTGGATACAGTATCTTCCTTCCCTTTGTTTAAAACTTAGAATTTGAATTATAAGTCTTGCTGTTTTACGAGGAAAGAATCGATCAAGAACTTCTTGCAAGATCATCCCATGAGGTGATAGAGTTTGGTGGTCGGCCACCACCTCGCATCTCCCAAAAGTGAACATGGGAAAAGTGTAAGCCCGACGTAATCTCGTTGACACTAGCTGGGATGTAGTGTCACTTATCTCCAGTAAAATTCTCAAGACGTTGTTGTGGATCCTCGTGAGGGAGACTCCGTAACCGGGGCCGCTTATGTGCAATTGCACCATATTCATGGCCGAATCCTCCCTTCCCGGCTCTCAGTTTGCGAATGCTAGATGTAACATTAAGCCAGCATGTGGGATTACATATCACAACCTACTGCCGTTAATTTCTGCACTAGTACTGCCCGTACGATTGGTGGATTTGGGTTGCTCCATAATAGCTTGTTCCGAGCAACTGCAACTTTCTCTCTAGAGATTCTCTCCCGCTGGACGATGAAACTGTCTTTCCGCCTATGATGGATCCACCAAAACCTTGTCTCTTGCCGTTGTTCAACCGTAACTGCTTTTCTCGCAAAATACAGCTAAGCATTCAAGCAGTCAACACTAAAATATTGAAATAGCAAACTAACACGTAAAAATAAAAATTAAAGTTTCACCAATTGCCTATTCCCCCCGGCAACGGCGCCAAAACTTGATGAGCCCGCATGTAATGGGCTCTGCATAAGTAATGGGCAGCGGCCTCTTAAGAACCTAATGTCGAACCCACAGAACAGTAGAATACGGTGAAACCTTTTAAAGTGTTAATTCACTACAACTACAACAATGAAGAGAACAGTGTAAAGAAAGTTTGTGTGTTTTGGAAAATATATTTTTATACTAAACTAAGATATCTATACAGTGAGTCTCGAACTATGAATGTGAGCATGTCGGTGCTACAAAGAACATGTAAAGAAACGAACTATCGATGTACATGGTTTATCCTTTCCTCCTGGCTAGTCGTAACTTATGCCTATGGATTAAAACTCGTGATTAACCCAACTTAAGAATCATGAACCTTCCACCTACATATTCGTGATAAGAAGAAATCTGCCCTAATATACAAAACCGATTCCACATGACTAATACGACTTTCTGTGTATATTTCTATCCCAAGGTAAATCAATTCCCAATTTTCCCAAAACCAAGAAAAGATCATATCCTATTACTCACAACTTTCCAGCTTTCTTGCCCCCAGAAACCTGACTTTTGGATTTACATTAACATTGGCCGTATATTAACGTAGTAAGAACAAGAATTAAATATAACAATCCATAGAAGAAAAGATAAAATAAACCAAAGAATTCAATAATTACATTTCAACACAATAGTTCATAACCTCAACAAGAAAGAGAATTAGCCACTCATTTGTGGATTGAACATCTTTAAATGAATGGAAATCATGCAAACAATTGAAAGGAAGAAGAAAGGGATAGAGAAAACCTAAGAATTTTCGTCCTCAAAACTACCCGTAACCCACGTTCTTGCTCCACCAAGTCGACAATTAAAAATGAACCTAAGTGTTCTATTTATACTAGGATAATTTTTCCGAATAACAAGCAATCTGTCACTTGAGTGCATCACGAGCACCGCTCCGTGACACGGCAAACGCTGAAGCTCTTGGAAATTTGTCCGCCTGTAATTAAGCTTCCAACGCAAAATGCACATGCACGCGGGAGCATCACCGGAATTTATTGCAATTTTCCTTCCTGTGCAACAGTGCATCCGCGATGGCCAGTGTCACTTCTGCCCATCGCGTGAGCCCTTGTGTTCCTTGCTTAACCAACCGCTTCCTGCTCGTTCCCGAGTTCATCTTCGATTTCCCAACATGTCATATTTTTTCTTCATAAAAGCATGTTTTTCTCCTAAGCAAACAACGCTAATCATGTTGGTTAGTATAAAATCACACTTCCGCATACCTCATATGAGAATGTACACACATTATTAGACAAACAAGGCAAAAATGATATATTTGTATATTCAATTATATAAATATGCCCTTATCAACTATGCGCCAACGTAGGTTGATTTATTATATTATTGGGGCCTTTTGTGAGATATCCCCTACTTCCGATTGGCTCCTTTTTCAACATGATATCGATAACATGGTAGCTCCTCAAAACAAGGTTTTTGATGGCTCGCCCACTTGAGTGTAATAGCTCTGACCACGAAGCTCTATCGTAGTATGTCGGTTAAGTGATGGGTCTCCCACTGTCTATATTATTCGAGCTGTATATCCAATACCGCCGATGATTAATCTATGTGATGCTATTTTTAAAGCAAGGCTTGACTCTACTGTCACTTTTGATATAAATGTTATGATTTAGCTTTTAGTCATTCGATTTAGTCATGATGTTTTAAAGCCATGCATAATCACATATAAATAAGAATGATTTATAATGAATTCCTTGTGATCATTTCTTACTCCTTAGAGGCTATCATACATGTATGACTTGTTTTGAAAAGACTATTATTGCTCTAGCGGTTTTACTTACCTTGCAAACCGCACATTCCACATACCGACTACATACTTTTGCCGCAGCGTTTCATGATGTAGGATTGCCCCTGTTCACCTCGCTCGTAGCCGCCATCGAGTTGGCACCTCGCTTGTTTTGGTGAGTCCTCATCTTCCAAGGACTAGACTTTCGCCATCTTGAGCGATTTTCGCCCAGATTTCCGAGCTAGTTGGGGGTGTTGTTCCATCACCCTGTCCATATTAGAGGCTTACTTAGACTTAGACATGTATTCACTTTTAGATGATCATTCCGTTGTTATGTTAAGTTAGTCTTCCGTTGAGTTTGTATTTATGTTTATTGAATAAGTTAGTGAATGCTTATGCCATGAGTTGACTTGGGGTCTCTCGGTCTCCTTGTCCCGTGTCTATGATCCGTGCCCTCCTCTCGGATCATGACAAAACTTTGCACGTGTTTGCCAGGTTTTAAGTGTCCTAGGCGTCTGAAAGCGCGTTAAGTAGTCTTTTTTTCATGGGTGTGAAGCACACCACACTTGCTACAAAATGTTCTAGAAAATGTTCCCATCTTTCATGATCTATGTCATAATGATGAAGAGTCTTTCTATCCCTCTAATTTGTGCTATTTTGCGATTTCAGTAACATGGCCTCAAAGAATGTGAATGGCATGGGTCGGGGGATCGCAAGTCCTACCAGTTCAGAGCCTCAAGCACCTGAGCCTCGCCACCACGCTAGTTTCTGACTTATCAAGATCTTGCGCGTACCTTGACCGCTCGGTGTTAATCTCAAGAAACTATTGCGCATGTTCTACGTAATGGCAATGCAAAGGGCGGCTTGAGTCATGTGGACTTCTTGGAGGATGAACCCACGAGTACTTCGGGGTCCAAGGTGAGGACCCACATGACTTCATTGATGAGATTGTCAAGATCACCCGTGTTATGGAGTGAGCAAAGTGTTGAGTCTGCAGAGTTGGCCTCCACTGGGCCAAAGGGTTGCGTATATCTCGGTTCCGTTAATGGGAAGGGATGTTAAAGTTTCTAGAGCAGGCCTAGTCACTTGGGAAGAGTTCCATGTTGCATTCCCGACGGCTTCTTCGTGAAATGAGGGAGCTAAAGGAAGCAAGTTCATAAATCAAGCAAGGAAGGATGACGGCATTAAGAGTATTCCTCGAGTTCACTCGCCATCGGGCATGCTCCCGAGTTAGTGGCCGATCGAGGGTGCGAGGAGCGGTTTGTGCATGTAGGGATAATAGGTTACTTGGATAAGGAATGGTGATTGCTATGCTCCATCAGGATATGAACTTTCTCGGGATGGTGTTGTATGCCCAATGATGGAGGCGTATATTCGAGAGAGAGAGAGGCCAAGAGGGCCGTGACCGAGGACCATAGATTCTCCCAGCCAGAGGTCCCGCGGTGGGCACCATCAAGCAGCATCTACTCGAGATTATCCGCTCATGCTTCACGACTTAAGTGTGCTATCTCACCCTATGCATGATCATAGAGGGCGAGTATCAGCTCGCAGGGGCCGAGCAAGAGACTGTGATTCAAAAAGTTTCACTTGTCGCAGTATGTGGCCGAGGGCATACAGCCAGTGCTTGGCAGGTTCGTGCATATTTTAAAAGTGCAACCTAACACATGCTTAGTGATTGTCCAACAACAGACAGATTATATTTTGGGCCAGGGCCCGCATTCTAGCTCATCGGCCCCACTTGTCAAGCCAAAGATATCAAAGCATCTACTGAAGGTACCATAATAACGCCGTAAGTAGATTCTATGCCCTAGCATCCCGTCAAAAGAACTTGAGTTCTCCCTGACTTGGTTAATGTGTATGTTATGAGTATTCCATGTTGATGTTTATGCATTGTTAGATCTAGGGGGCCACCTTGTCCTTTGTGACACCGTATGTACGTAAATTTCGTGAGTTAGTCCCGATATCTTGTCCGAGCCCTTCTTAGTTTCTACTCCAAAGAGGGTGACTCAGCTTATACCTAGATTGGTGTATAGAGATCGCCCTCGGGTCTTTGTTCTCCAAGGTCACTCTCATGATCTCGATAGAGTTAGCATGATTGATTTCAGGTTATTCTCGCATGGATTGTTGTATGATTGTTATGCTTCCATTAATTACAAGACCCTGGCCAAGAGTGTTCGATTCCTAGGTGAGCAAGTCTTAGAATGGAAGGGTAGTTCAATCAGGCTCGTAGGTTGCTTCATTTCCTACCTTAAGGTCGTAAAGATGATTTCTAAGGGTTTCATGTATCATTGGGTTAGGTTCAAGGATGTGGAGCTCCAAACCCCGACTATCCGCCCATCCTAATAGTACGTGAGTACCTGTGAGGTGTGTTTCGAATGATTTGCCGTATTCCTCCAGAGCGAGAGATTGACTTCCTATATTGACCTACTTCTCGATACGCAACCTATATCTGTTCCACCCTATAGGATGGCTCCACCGAGCTAAAAGAGTTGAAGGATCACAAAGGATTTGCTGGGAGCAGGGGTTTCATTAGACCGAGCCAGCCCCCATGGGGTGCACCAAGACTATTTGTTCGAAAGAAAGATGGTTCCTATCATATGTGCATTGATTATTGATAGTTGAACAAAGTCACCGTCAAGAACAGATATTCACCAGATCGATGATTTGTTCATCAACTTCAAGGTGCGAAGTGTTTCTCGAAGATAGATCTCAGATCTGGGTATCATCAGCTAAAAGTTTGGGAGAGTGGCATCCCAAAGATGGCATTCTAACACGATAGTCATTACGAGTTTGTAGTTATGTTCTTTGGACTAACGAATGCCCTACTACTTTTACTTTAATTCGATGAACAGGTGTCTGGTATTGGGAATGGCTATTTGGACATGTTCGTGATAGTGTTTATTGATGACATTTTGGTATCTTGGAGCGAGGAGGAGCATGCCGCTACTTGAGAGTAGTGCTCCAAACCCTTAAGGACCGCCTATTATATGCAGTTCGGCAAGTGTGAGTTTTGGTTGACTCCGTGGCATTCTTTTTGCTACGTGATGTCTAGCCAAGGCATAAAAGTGAGACTTGCAGAAAATTGAGACGTGAAGAATTGGCCCAGACCGATGAACTTTCCGGATATTCGAAGCCTCTTGGGTTTAGCTAGCTACTATAGGAGGTTTGTCGAGGGTTTTCATCCATTGCAAACGGCTTTGACTAAGTTGACTCAAAAGAAGGTGAAGTTTTAGTGGTTGGAGGCTTGTGAGAAAAGCTTCCAAGAGTTGAAGGCCTCGAGCTAATTCGGCACCAGCGTTGATCCTACACGAGGGTAGCGATGGTTTCGTGGTGTATTCTGATGCTTTCAGAGTTGGACTTGGGTGAAAGTGCATGCGGCAAGGGAAGGTGATAGCTTATGCCTCTCGACAACCGAAAGTGCATGAAAAGAATTACTCGACCCATGATCTTGAATTGGCTATGGTGGTGTTCTCATTGAAGATATGTCGACATTACTTGTATGGGGTCCACGTGGATGTATTTACTGACCACAAGAGCTTGTAATATGTGTTCACATTATGATCTAAATCTTCAAAGAATGAGGTGGTTGGAGTTACTTAAGGATTATGACATGAGGTCCTTACCACCCGGGCAAAGCTATTGTGGCTATGGATGCGCTAGTAGACTCTCTCCAATGGAGAGTGTCTCATGTGAATGAGGGAAGAAGGAGTTGGTGGAAAGATGCTCACTCGGCTTGCAAGGCCGGGAGTTAGATTGATCGTATCTGAACATGGCCGTGTTTTTGTGCATAACAGGTCGGAATCGTCCTTGGTAGCTGATGCTTAAATCCTGCAAGATGAGGATCCAATATTGAAAAACCGAGGAGGCAAAGGCAGATTCATAAGGTAGAGGTGTTCTCCCAAGGGGATATGGTGTGCTACGATACCAGTATCGACTATGTGTTCCTGGGATGCTTGATACTTTGAGAGTTCGGATATTGCATGAGGCACATGGTAGATATTATATTCATCCAGGATCAACGAAAATTTATCGGGATTTTTGAGAAATCTATTGGTGGATGGTATGAAAGGGATATTGCGGATTTCGTAGAAATGTCCAAACTGCGAAGCAGCAAGTGAAAGCGAGCATCAAAGACCTAGAGGTGTACTTCAGGATATTTCCATCCCCACTTGGATGTGGGAAGAAATCAATATGGACTTCATTGCTGTGTCTACCGCACCACCGCAATACGATCACCATTTGGGTTGTGGTGGACAGTTGACAAAGGTTGTAATAATTTCCTACCCAAGTAAAACCATGGATTCAACCGTAAGATTATGCTATATTGTATATTCAGGAGTTAGTTCTATTTCATGGAGTGCCTCTTGTCTATTATATTGGACTGAGGTACTCAGTTTACTTCAATTCTGGCGTTCATTTCTCTAAAAGGGCTCTGACTCAAGTTAAGCTAAGCATAGCTTTTCATCCCTGCATTTGTGTCCACAAGAAGAACGAACCATTCGTACTTCAAGATATGTTGAGGGTATGCTAGTGGATTTCCCAAAGGTAGCTGGGTTGATCATTTGCCCTTGATCGACTTTTCTTACAATAACAGCCCTCTAGTGTCCAAGATGGGCACCGCGTTTGGAGGCTCTCTACGGGGAAGGTGTGGTTCTCCCATCGGATGGCCTTGAGGTTGGTGAGGCAACCGTGGTAGGACCGTATCTGTTCATGAGGCAATGGTGAAGGTTCGCTGATAAGGGACCAGTTGAAAACCGCTCGTAGTCAGCGAAATTCATATGCCGATGTGAGAAGAAGAGAATTGAGTTTACGTTGACGTTCAGGTGTTTCTAAAGGTATTCCCCATGAAGGGAGTCAGCGCCTTCGTAAAGAAAGGTAAACACCTCATGAAATTATGCCTTACCGGTGGTGAAAGAGTGGGTAAGGTGGCTGATGAGTTGACTTGCCTTTAGAAATTAGCTTTAGTTCATCCCGTGTTCCATGTATAGCTTTGAAAAGCCTCTAGTGATCCAACCTGCAGCCTGACAGACAAAAGTTGGTGTGAAAATAGCCTCAGCTTATAAAGAAATTCCATTGAAATTTTGATTGACAAGCTCGAAGACCGAGGAACAAAGAGGTAGTTTTTTACTAAGGTTTTATGAGGAATCAACATATTGAAGGAGCTACGTGGAGTCCAAAGCGGACATGATGGCTAGATACCCACATTTTTTCTACCAAATTTGGCTTGACTCTGAGTTATTAGTTTTTTCCTAATTCTCTAATCAGCTTCGAAGTGTTCGGTCCATGTGCACAAGTTTGAACTATGTTATGATAAATGTATGATGATCACTTAGTTTAGTTATGTGGTTCTTCGGGGTATTCGCTCATAGTTTTACTCTGAATGTTAATTTAGCATATATATATATATAGTGATTGTTTGTTTCGGGTTTTCTACTTGTTTCTAATATTCGTGATGAATGTTCCAAGGGGAGATATTGTTATACCCCGAGAATTCAAGAATCGACCAGGAAGTGAATCAGGAGAAAATTGGAAAATGTTGCAGAAGTTGTAGAACGGGTCACTTAACGACTCATGAAGAGGCCAAACGATTGTCAGGTGACTCGTGGAGAAGGACCGACGATGGAGGATCAGAGGTCCTCACGAATGGGATGACTGGTCCCACGAGTCTTCATGCGCCTCGAGAAGTCTTAGAGAAAGATGGTGAAACTTATCTATTGTACTTAACGGATGGCACCCAACGAGCGCCGTCACCCTAAAGACTTGTTATGTGGGCCGTTAGAAAGCTAGTGGAGTTTTCATGAATGAAGAGGCAAAGGTACTTGATGGATGAACCAACGAATCGTGTGCCTCCTAGTAATTCCAGTCGTCAGGTCACCGCTTAGGACTCCCACAATTATTTTCAGCGATTTCAGTAAGGGCATTTCCATACCTTAAGTTCTAAGGGCCTATACTATGTCGCTTTTAAGTTTGTAAGAGAGGGTTTCAAGAAGAGAAAACCCATCTTAGGTCATTTTCATCATGCATGCTAGGTTGAAGGTTCGAGGGGAAGAAATTGAGGAGAATTTCAAGGTTTTCAAGAGAAATTTTAGCTGGGCAATTAGGAAGAGTTAGATTCTTCATTCCCAGGTATGTAAGGCTATGAGTGGGTGCTTTCTTCCACACCCATGCCCATTCCTTATCAATTTGTGATTGGTTTGTGATGATCAAGTAAGGGTCTTCATTTAATTGTATGATTCTTACATTTAACCTCATGGGTATGATTAAATTGGGTTGTTATTGGTGATTTACTATTTTCTTGGACGGATTCTATCTTGATTTCTTTTACAAAATTGTTGAGCTTCATATCTATATGGTCTAGTGTATGCATGATTTTTTACAATGATCTTTGTCAATAGACAATGCTGAGCTTCATTCCATGATTTGAGTTTATGTGAAGATTTCCTAAGTGTTGAGCCACACTAGACAATGTTGAGCTTCGTATTTATACGATGTAGAGCATTGCATGTTTTGGGAGAAGAGTCTAGCATAAAGCGGGCTAAGGGTTTACTACCCTATTCCCAAAACTACGCCATTAAATGTAAGTTGATTTTATTATATTATTGGGACCTCTTGTGAGCTTCCTGGGTCCAATTAGCCCCTTTAAGCTTAGATAATTGATACTATGGTATGCGCCCCAGCTCCAAGGTTTTGATGGCTCTGCCCACTTGAGTGTACATGTAAGCTCTGGATCACGTGCTCTATCGTATGTCGGTTAAGTAACTAGTCTCCCACTGCCTATATCCTCTGAGTTGCATATCTAGTATTCATGATGATTATCTTATGCATGCAGGCTGTTTGAAAAGCAAGGTTTGACTCCATTGTTAAGCTTTTTATAAATGTTATGATTTAGCTTTGAGTCATTCGATTTAGTCATATGTTTTAAAGCCATGCATGACTACGTATAAATAAGAATGATTTCGTAATGAATGCTTGTGATCTTTTTCTTACCTCAGTGGCTATCATACATGTATGACTTGTTTAAAAGACTCAACTATTGAATCACTTACCTGCATACTCGGCACATTTCACGACACCGCATATTCTATGCTGCATCATTTCATGATGCCAGACGGTTCTTAAACAAATTTCGTTCATACTCGCTTATTAGAGTTAGCACTATTGTTTTGTGAGTCCTCATCTTCCGAGGACTAGACTTTCAAATATCTTGAGCGTATTTTCATTTTCAGTATTTTTTGAGCTAGTTGGGGGTTTTGTCCTTTAAGCTCATCCAGACAGGGGAGGCTTATCAGACTTAGACATGTATTCAGCCTCAAATGTTCATTCCTGCTTGTTATGTTGGGTTAGTCTTCCGCCGAGTTTATATTTATGTTTCCTTTATGTTTATTAAATAAGTTAGTGAATGCTTATGCCATGAGTTGACTTGGGGTCTCAGTCCCTTTTCGGTGTCTATGATCCGGCCCCTCCGGCTCCGTGACAGCTACCTTGAAAAAGCCTTTGATAAAACCATGATAAACCCCGCATGTCCCAAAATTCTTAATGCCCTTCACGGTCTTTGAAGGAGGTAGGTGAGCTATTGTGTCAATTCTGCTTGGTCTACTCTATTCCTTTCTAGATATTTTGTGTCCTAGAACAATACCTTCTTTTATCATAATGTGGCATTTTCCCAATTAAGTACCCAGTTCATTTCCTCGCATATTTTCAACTCTTCATCCAGGAATCTGAGCAGCTTCCCAAATAAATTTTCCATAGCCGAGAAGTCATCCATGAAGACCGCCATAGTCTCTACCATATCCGAAAAGATTGACATCATGCACTGAACGTAGTCAGCATTGCAAAAACCCAAAGGGTATCCTCTTAAATGTAAAGGTTCTACGTGGTGAATGTGGTTTTGTTGTATCTTCCTAGGCTATAGAAATTGATTACAGCTCGAGTCTCCATCCAAGAAACAAGAATACTCTCTTTCCTAGCCAATCAATCTAGCATTTGATCAATGAACGTGGACCGAAAATGATCTTTCTGGTCCATGACGCCAGCTTGCGATATTCATGCACACCCTCCATCCAGTGACCGACATGCTGCAATCAACTCATACTTCTCATTTGGTACCACCGTGATTCCCTTTTTCTTACGCACACACATTGAACCGGGCTTACCCAACCTGCCATTTTCTATTAGGTATAAAACTCCCTCATCAACCATTTGATGATTTCTTTCGACTACCTCTTGCATCAGTGGGCTTAAACGTCGCTGATGCTAAATCAAGGGCTGCTAACCTCTTGAAGGTTGATCTTATGAGGAAAATACCCGGAGGGGTATACCAATGATGCCGCCTATAGTCCACCTTATTGCTCCTGACGAGCTTCCCAAGGCCGCTGGCACAAGTGCTTCCACTTGTTTTTTATTGAGCTTAGCCGAGATGATCACAGATAGTGTGTCGTTAGACCCAAGATATGCATAAACAAATGGGAAAGTAGCTTAAGCTCCAAAATTGGTAAGGAGGATTGATGGATGACCAGAGTTGTCAAGGTCAAGCTTCCTAGGCTGGAAGGAATAGGACCTCGCACTTTTATAGCAAGATATGCCTCTTCTAGCTCTTCACTTCCTCTACCATCAATATTCAAGAGAATGCCTCCCATGCCTCCATGAAATGACTCCTCTACGTCCCATTCTATGTATTCCTCGGTCAACATTGCTTTGGGTTAAAGTGGCCCTTCTTTAGTCGGGAGCCACGCCACCATGGGAGGCGACCGGCACCTAGTGCCGGATCAGAACCCGCACCGACCTAGCCGGGCATATGCACCTCGTGCCTGCCAACATCTTAAAATCAAGAAACAAATAGCTATATCTCGACTCATAAACACAACCTCAAGCCGGTACTCAGACACGCAAAACCCGCATAAAAATAGCTAACCCAACAAATACAAGAGTAAAAGGATCCTATGCAGCCGACAAGACCACCATGTTGTCTAAATCATAAAAAAGGAAAACAGGTGGTCATATATAAACTATAGCAAACATGACTCGTTAATTAAAAGCTAAACTAGACCCCACACGTCAACATCCAAAACATAACATACATAGGCCCAAACACGTACTCAATAACAACCAACAACTAGAAACCGTAGTCCGCAAGCCTCTAAGAGTGGAATAGTGGCCGGGATAGGGCCCTAACCTACCCAAAAGTTGTACAACAAAAAGTGCAAACTCTTCTAACTGACAACTTCGAAGAAAAGGATCTCACCGATCTACTAAATTCCTAAATGACTGCTAAGGAGGAACTAAACACATCTGTCTACACCCGGCAGTAAGTACGTAGCGCCCTCTCATGTATGGCGTTAATACAATATGTATCGAATGTAAGGTAGTAATAATGTACTCGAATAGAAATCAAAAGAACTAAAGTAATCAATAGGAAGGGGTAAGGGTTTAACCCGACAGCTCGCGCCTAAAGTATAACTAGCAAGTAGATATGAAAAAACAAGAAACCTAACTTGGCCTCATAAGCCTCCGGAAGGTACAATATCAACATAGAATAACCTACCCGCCTTCATAAGCCCGACAACTACAGCTTCAATCTATATACCCCTAACATGGTCAATATGACCTGACAGGTAACTACAGCCAACCTACCCGCCTCTAGATTCGTAATCGAGCCCGCTAGGCTCCTATAACTGCCTCAGCCCTCTCAGCCTCGTGGCCGCACCGGGCTCACACAGCCGAACAGGGCCGAGAATGTCGTTATGGAAAAAAAGAAGTCCATTTTGTGGATGGACTATAATACAGCCTTGTAGGCAAGGAATATACTCCTCTTTCTTACATCATATAACCTCAAGGATCTATGGCCCTATAGGAAATGACACAACCAGTAACCCTGAGGTTGGTCACAGTAATAGATATTTGAGATGGGGTCAATCCCAACCGAAATACTACACTTTAGTCTTAAATCTATCTATAACAACTAGTCATAATATACATGCTCGCAACATACTTACAAAGGTATAAGTTGTATCACCATACAATGAAAATAACTTTCAAGAGGTTGGGCCTTAATATACCTCAATTGTCAATTTCTATTCACCCAAATAGTTCCAACCCAAGCCGTTGATTCCACCAAATTACAACCCTTATGCTGAGAAAATAAGGCTATTTTCACAATAGGAAATGACTAATAACAATATATTTGAAGCATATAAGTATAATCGTACTCTATCCAATTTAGTCAAAAACATACAAATTCCTCGAGAGCTTAGAAGGTAGAAATGCTTACCTATCACTTGTACCACTTAGAATCAATTAGAAGTGATTTCTAGAATTTTTACTCATTGGCTTACAATCCAAGAAAGATTTCATGAGTCAATCTATAGGAACGCTCTCATCATTTGCCGTGAACATGTTATCTAAGATGAATTTGCAATTGAATGGAGTTTAACGTGTAATTTGGTGAAAATCACGAGAAAGGTTGCCCAAGTCGTGCTCTTTTGATCGGGAAATATTTGGAATGACTTAACTTAAGACTGAGGGAGTTTATATAATTTGAGGCGGAGGGGGCGCGGCATGCTGGCTACAACGCTAGATATTGACGAGCGCAATGCACCAACCATCACACACATAGTGCTCGGTGCACTATGCCCTAGCCTTGGCCTCCTGCTCGCTCAATAATGTGCTCATGCTCATTACTCAAGCCCTTCCCGCACAAATCATACCAAAACTCTCAACATATGTAAGCACGCGTAAGTTAAACGATAGAATCTTATGGGGTGTAACATCAATCTCTCAGAACATTCATCCTTGAATATAATATTAAGCTTAAGAGATTCAACTCCTTCAAATATTGCCGAAAATTTTATGTGAGTCTTCTATGTAATATGGACTATCCAAAAACTCAAAATACGTAAAAGTCCAACATAGGCGTCCCCATGACACTACAAAGAACTACTCCATAACATAAAAAGTGAGGAACTAGTCAATACTCGATAATGTAAGCAACAAACAATACCCGACTAACAATCCAAGTCAAGCCTAAAATAAGTGTGATATTTAGACCTCATGTCTTCCTCATCTTCCCAAGTCATATCCTCTCTACATTTGTTGTTCCTCCATAGGACTTTAACGGATGCTATATCTTAGTTCTCAATCCGCGAACCCGCAGATCTAGTATAGCAATTGGAGCCCTTCGTAGACAATTCATTAGTGACTTGAGCATCCTCGATTGGGATAACTCCGACGATTCCCCATGCACTTCCATAGCATTGACACATGGAAACTGTATGAACAGATTCTAGCCTCAAGGCGCTTCAATCCATAAGATACTTGGGCTATCCTTCGTATGATCCGATACGGGCCAATGAACCTAGGGCTGCTTTCCTTCCCCGCCAAGCTCTATCACGTACTTCATAGGCGAAACTTTAATAAATACCCAATTATCAACATTAAACTCCAAGTATGTACGCCGTATATCGAAATAGGACTTTGATGACTCGGCTACCAAATGCCTTCGATAAGTTTCACCTTTATTCTAATTGATGTATCATATTAGGTCCGATCAACCTTGTTTTCCCTACTTCAAACCATCCTATGGGGGACCTAAACTTCTCGCCCGCATAAAGCCCTCACAAGGCGCCATTTGAATAGTAGAAATAGTTGTTATTGTACGCAAACCCAAATAGAGTCGAATTTATTCCCCGTGCGAGGTATCCTCGTAACAAAATCTATATTAATGGCTTCCATTTCCGCATAGGCATGGGTTATCTCCGAAAGTTAGTCCGGGCCAAGTTTCTAATGTTCGATTTTTATCACGGCAATTAGGCACTATGCTACAAACTCGCCTACACCTTTTTTCATTCCACCCACCAATATATTCCTTTTATATCATGGTACATCTTTTGACGAACCCGGTGAAGAGAGTACGAAGAATAATATACTTCGCCATAATCTCGCTAGCAGTCCTCGCTACATCCGGAACATAGAGTTGACCTCTAAATCTCGTGACACCGTCTCTCGTTAACTCAAAGGCCGATAGTTCACCCCGTTGAACCTTTTCTCTTAAGCCGCACTAGGCTAGGGTCCTTGTATCGTCGCTCTTCACCTCCAAAACTAGAGATTACACCGCCGTATTCGATCACAACCCCATTATCCTTCGAATCTACTACCCAACCTGGGATTGGCTAATCGGAGGCCTTGAGCTATTTCCTGCCGTTTATGGACTCAAATATGCTAGGCTACCCATGGATCTGCGGCTAAGGGCATCTCTAATATATTAGCTTCCCCGGGTGATATAGGATACTCACGCGAGTCTTTCAACAGCCCTCTTAGCCAATAACACCGCTTTCAAATTGAACTCTTTCTACATGAGAATGTATGGGAGGCTTTGTGATCCATGAAGATATCTACATGAACAATTATATAAATAATGCCTCCAAATTTTTAAAGAATGAATAACTCACTAGTCTTTAAATCATGGTGGGGCAATTCGGTAAGCCCTTAGCTGACTTGAAGCATAGCCAATCATCTTGCCATGATATATCAAAACACACCCCAATCCTATGTCTCAAGCATCACAATACACGCCAGAGCCCCCTCTCGAGCCTTCCAATAAGGATAATATTGGTGCCGATGTCAATCTATTTTTCAGCTCCTGTGGCTCTACTCATGTTTCGATCTAGTGGAATTTAGTTGCTTTCCTCGAGTCAATCTTGCCGCCGCTGATAAGATAGAGAATCCTTCCACGAACCTACTATAATACCCAACTAACCTCGGTGAAATTAGAACCCCGCTGGACTCATGGGTCTAGTCCATGTCTTTAGTGCCTCGATTTTATGAAATAACCTCGATACCTTCATTTGACATAATATGGCCCAAGAAAGCTATATAATTTTACCAGAACTTACATTTTGAGAACTTTGCATATAACTGCGATCTCTAGGACCCGGAGTACTATTCGCAAATGATCTCTATGTTCAAATTTTCTAAGCGTGAATATATACCGTATCATCAATAAACACTATCACAAACAGATCTAAATATGGCCTAAAGATGCTGTTCATCAAATCCATAATCAAAGGGGCATTCGCAACCGAAGGACATGTCCAAGAACTCAAATGACCATACCCGGGTCCGGTAAATCATGATTTTTAGAATATCTTTCTCCCCGACTCGCACCCGATGAATCCCTAACTTTAAGTCAATCTTGAGAAATATTTCTCCCCGTGCACTTGATCAAAATCATCTGCTTGGAAGGGGATATTATTCTAATAGTGACTTTATTCAACTATTGATAATCTATACACACTCGTAGGGAGCCGTCCTTCTTTTCTTACAAACAAAATCGCCGCACCCTACCAAGAATGCACTTGACCGATAAAGCCCTATCCAATAAGGCTTTGAACTATTCTTTCAGCTCCTTCAATTTGGCGGAGCCACTCGATATGGAAGGATGGATATAGGCTTAGTGTATCCGGTGGCAGTCAATAGAGAAATCAATCTCATGCTCTGGGGGAATACTAGAAAAATTCACCGATCATAGGAATGGATCAAGAGTTGGGGATTCTACCCGTGCATCCCGAACCCTAACAATATGGTAAATATAGCCCTTGCTATCAACTTCCTCGCCTGAAGATAGGATATGAACCTAGTTTTTGGCGTAGTTGTATTGCTTTCCATTCTCGCACTACTTCCTCCCTAGAAAGTGAAATTGGATAGTCCTAGTCTATCACTCCACATTGGCATAACATGGTGCTAGCCAGTCCATTCACATAATTAAATCAAAATCAATCATTTCTACCTCCACTAAATCTTCTAAAGTCTAGTGACCAACAACCTCCATCAGACAACCCCGATAAATTTTGTTAGCAATGATAGAGTCACCAACGGGTGTGGATACAAGAAAATGGTCAAGAAATTCTAGTGTTACACCAAATTTCTGTGTCACTAGCGGAGTAACATAAGACACAAGAGGAACTCAATTAATAAAACATAAACCGGTGAGAGCAATATCCAAAGATACCCGCTACAATATCTAGTGAAGATTATGACTCCTATCGCCTTGGTAGGGCGTAAGTGCGATCTGTACCATTTCCAAAATTGGATGCCCCTGGTCTACCTCTTACTCTGTAGGATGGAGCCGTGGTCCGCGCCCTACCGAAGGTGCCGGAGCATGCGATCCCGTCGAGACTCATTCGCCGGGTCCCGATCACCTCATGAAACCGTTGGACAATTCCTCATCATACTTAATCTCTTTTCCTACAACTATTGCAAGCAAAGAGAGTTGTATTTACACCTCTAAAAATGCCGATGATCAAATGTTACAATGCAGTAACAGCTCAGCCTGGAGCATGATCCTCTCGCAGCTGGGAACTTGACGCCTATGAATTCTCGCCTGACCTAACTATCCACGATGATCTAATATAGCACTCGTCATCGCGAGGTGAAGGTCTAGGTGACCTACTTGATATCGGCAGCTTGGGCCCGGGGCCTCTAAAATTCTGCCTCGCATGTCAAGGCTCCTGCCTTCTAAGGCTACTTCCCGATTCGTTCTCTCTACTTCTTGCGCGACGTATGCCTCAATCTCTTCTATGTTTTGAGAAAAATCCTGCATGCGCAAAATGTCCATATCCTCCCATAAGGTAGCCGTAACACAAAGTTTCCACATACTTTGGAACAAGCCCCATGATGAACTCGTGCCCTGCCAGTATGGTATCCACAAATGCTGCATATATTGCCAAAGAGTCAAACCTCATCGCAGATTTCCTCGAATGCTCATTGTACTCGCTTCCCAAAGTGTGTGAACCGATCCACTCGGGCTTGCTGGATCTCTTGAGGCAAGTAGTGATGTATGAAGGCCTTCGAAAATTTGGACCAAGTCATAGGGGGTAATACCACTCGACCTCTCCCAACTCTCGTACTACAAAAATCGCTATTTTTTGTGGCCAAAATACTACCTACTCGATCGACTTACTGTGTAGCATGCGCCACCCAAATATTCTCGTAACTGATCTAGAAAGTCTTGAGGGATCCTCTACGTGAGCCCTGCCCCAAGAATTGTGGAGGACCTGTGGTAAGAAATTCACGAACTCGAACTTCCGTGTCCTTCAAGAGATTCAATAACAATCGGTGCCACTGGCCGGCGCCGAGAGGTCATCAAGCCGCATATAAATCGTGCTCCTAACTTCCCGATCCGAGGGTATAGGGATAACTAGGGGTGGTGTTGATGTATCTGCTACCCTGGGGGGGGGGCTCCTGGTGTGGCAGAGAATGCCGGGGAGATCGAGGTGATGTCTCCCTCTCGCTCTCAGGTTAGGCCAGCTCTGACGGTGGCACTCTACTAGTGCCCTCTCATGCAGCGGTATCCAACTCCCAACTAGCCATAGTCTGCCATGCATCAGACATTTCCTCTGTAGATAAGCAGTACGACATAAGCTTAGGGACTCAACCCTATACAACATAGCTCTATAGCACGATTGGAGAAGGAAGAAGGGTAACCATTCTATCATGCCTCGTAGCCTCATGCCTAGAGAATGTGGTGCACAACACAACGATAGACAAGACTCTACTCAACATGGCTTGAAGACTCCCTTGGATATGATGTTGCTCTGATACAAAGTATTTCATGCCCTACCTTGGGAGGCGTAACTAACACCTAGTGCCAGACTAGAACCTGGGTTGACCTAGCTAGGCATATGCTCCTCTAGTGCCCACCAACATCTTAAAATAAAGAAAAAAACAGCTATATCTCGGTTGTAAACACAGCTTCAGGCCGACCAAACCATGCAACAAACTTTCATAAAAACAGCTAACCTAGCAATCACAAGAATAAAAAGATTCTATGTGGGCCGACAAGACCACTATGCTGTCTAAGTCATAACAAAAGGAAAATAAGCGGTCATAAATAAACTATAGCCAACAAGCCTACTATCAAAAAGCTAAAATAGGCCCCACACGGAAAACACCTAAAACATAACATACATAGGCCCCACATGGCCAACAACTAGAAATTGTAGTTCGCAAGCCTCTAAGAGTGGAATAGTGGTCGAGACAGGGCCCTGACCTACCCAAACCTGTACAAGAAAAAGAGCAAACCTTTCTAACTGACAACTCTGAAGAAAAGGAGCTGACTGATCTACTAACCCTGGATGACTACTAAGGAGGTCCTGAAACACGTTTGTCTGCACCTGATGGCAAGTATGCAGCGCCCCATAGATAGGCGTTAATACAATATGTACTGAATATGTAAGGTAGTAATAATAGCTGAATAGAACTGATAAAAGAGTTGAAAGTAATCAATAGGACGGGTAAGGGTTTAACCTGAATAACCTCACAGTCTGAAGTATAGCTAGCAAGTAAATATGAAAACAAGAACCTAACCTGGCCCCCATAAGCTTGGAAGGTACAATCAAAACAGAATAACCTATCAGTGCCCCCATAAGCCTTGGCAAGTATAGTTCAATTTGTATACCCCTAACATGGTCAATATGATTTGATAGGTAACTATACACAACCTACCTGGACTCTGGATCTACAATCCCGCTGGGCTCCTGTAACTGTGTCTGAGCCCTTTGAGCTCCTGTGACTGCACCCTGGGCTCACACGGCTCGACGGAGGGTCAGTTATGCCGTTATGGCATAAAAGAAGTCCATTTGTGGATGTACTATAATAGGAACTTGTAGGCCTGAATATAGTACTTTCAAACATCATATAGCTCCTCTAAGAAATCTGTAGCCCCATAGGAAATGACAAAGCTAGCAACCCTGAGGTTGGTAACCGAAGGCTATACGAGGTGGGGTCAATACCAACCGAAAGACCACACTTTAATCTCAAATCTATCTATAACAGTTAATCACAATATACATGCTCGCAACTTACTTACGAAGGAATAGGTCGTATCACTATACAACGGGAATAACTTGCCGAAGAGGTTAGCATTAACAAACCTCAATTGTCGATTTTCGTTCACCTAAACAGTTCCAACCTAAAGGCAGTGATTCCAGTAAATGCAGCCCTTACACTGAGAGAATAAGGCTATTCTCTATAATAGGAAATGTCTTATAACAATATCTTTTAAGAATATTAACTACAATTCAAACTCTATTTAATTCAGCCTAAAACTTACAAATTCCTGAGAGTTTAGAAGGTAGAAATGCTTACCTATCACTTGTAGCCGCTTAGGACTCCACTAGAAGTGATTTCTATATCTTTTACTCGGTGGGGCTCCTACAATCTGAGTGAGATATCAAGAAATAACTCCATAGGAGCGTTCCTTGTAGTCCTAGAACTTTTTATCCAAGATGAATTTGTAATTGAATAGAGTTCAATGGTGTAATTTAGCAAAAATCACGTAAAAAGGTCTCCCAATTTGCCCATCTGATCAGGGAAATATTTGGAATGACTTAACTGAAGACTTGAGGGAGTTTATATAATTTTAGGCAGTGGCAGGGGGGCGCGTTGTGCTAGCAACACTGCCAGAATATGGGCACGATGTGCCGGCCAGTGCGCTGGCATGGCCTGCACGGTGCGACGCCCTGCCTACGACCCTGGCCTCCTGCTCGCTTGACGACGTGCTCATATGATTATTCCCCAAGCCCTTCCTCGCACGCGTCGTACTCCAAAACTCTCAACATACAAATTAATTAAATGATAGATACTTGCAGGGTGAAACACGCCTCATGGGTTATCATGCTTGCCTTTGATTCTATCTAAGGTGCTGGCATATCCATTCCTTCCTATAACTGCCTAATGGACACTACATGGCCTTTCACTGTTTGAGTGAGATTTAAGAGATCATTTTTTAGCTCTTGAATTCCTAAATTTGTCGAAACAACTCGTTCAAGAACCACTTCAAGCATTCTTTCAATGTGGGAGTAGGAGAATTCTTCACTCTCCCGACTACTTGATTTAGCTGTATAATCAGAGTTTCAATATTGATTTTCATTACACGGATACCAATTAATTTGGTTGGCTTGTTGATACCTCATATGAAAACCCATCATATAATTTGTTAACAACTCAATTTGCTTTATTGCTACTATCAACACAATGTCTTTTCTCTCGTCTCTTCTCCATATTTCATCCATGAATTAGAGAGATTCAACATAAGACGACCCTATGGGGTTTCAAATTAGCCTTTCAAAGGGGCTCATCTTCACACCAACAACATCAACAAAGTGAAAACAAAACACAAGATGCTCAATTAATTCAAGTCAACGACAACTAGGGGCTATCTAATCCTATTCCCTGATTTCGATGCTAAAATTGATGACATTCAAATCCACTCCTTATGAGGAGAAAGTATAAATGATCGTCGCAATATAATTACCCAACTCATGAGTCAGGGTTGAATGGAATAGTGATTGATGACACAAAAGTTATCTATTGAATTGAGCCAAATTGCATTAATCCATTAAGAATAAAAAATTAAATGGTGGGCGAAAGTCAGATCACAATTGGAATTTAACTCAACATCCAATCAACAAAGCAAGCAATGTTGAAGTAACAATATGAGTAATAACTAGGGGTGTGCTATTGATGAGGCATTAGTAGGATTGGGGATAACTAGCAATTCAAAACATTACTTACAAGCATAAATAGTCGTGGACAAGGCGATACACTATGTTTCTCAACCACTTGAGCATATTTTTCCTTGGGTTTTCTCAAACCCCAAGGTCCCATACACATCAACCGCTACAACTTGGGTCAGATTTGAGCTATCTCTAGCCTCAATTCTTTAATGAGCACATGACAATGGGTTTTTGGCTATCTCTAGCCCAATCCCACACAACCAAGACCCACACACCTACCATTGTTTTCTCACCCATATTCGGCTCTCCGTTTTCAAGAAACAATAGGACAAGTAAACACAACCCATATTTGCAACTATCGAAAGTTCAATTATAATTCAGAGAAAACAACAAATTTATGCTAAATAAGTAAGTCTACGATTAAACTAGAAACACCCATTCCACTTAGCCTCTATCATGCACACACACTTAGAAAGATATTTAGTTACTCATATATTAAGAACAAGAGATAATATTAAGAAATAAATACATTTCATTCATCATCAAGTGTAAATTTCAAGCTCAAGGTTGTTCTTCAATGGAGGTTTTTACCTTAAAGAGGAAGAAGAAGATGAACAAAAGCTCTCTAACTTTTTCTCTCTCTAGAAATTCAAAAACAATTCAATACTCTAATGGGATGGAGTTCCAGGTACTTTAAAAGGAATTTACAAATATAGGTTAAAGCTGCTCCTCTTTTCTTATGTTGGACGATTTTACCCCTTTGATTATGGACTCACTTGCGAAGCACGGACCCATGACCAATATGAGCTCGAAGCTTCCTTCATAACTCCTAGAACTTATTCGTAGTGGATCCCTTACATACCTAATTTTAGAGGGAACCTCAAACTGGCTCTATTTCATTATATTCCATCCATATCCCAATTCCATTTTTAAAAATTTTTGGTTTAAATTATTATCTTTTGTGAATGAAAAAAATGTACCTACCACCTTTTTGGATTACTATCTGAATCAAATTTTAAATTTGATTAATTTATTGGAATAAAATAAATAAATATGTCGAAATGTTTTTTTCAAAAATTATCGAATTTGAAGTAAATATCCGCTAGCACATCGATCGGTTAATTCAATTAAATGAGAATTAGCACTCAAATGGGTTGATTAACAATTCACAGATGAAAACATGGAAAAAGAGAAAGTAGATGTTTCACCGATGCCCATCCATAGGGCGCTTCTTGCTCGCAGCCATGGGTTAATAAGTCTAGGTATGATTCGGCGTTGGCACCTGTATTTCACCAGTGCTGACCTGTGTTCCTCAGGTGTGCTATCTACTTCTCAGCAGTTCCCTTCTGCGTTTGACACCTGCAAAACGCAGGTCCTCCTCTTTCATTCCAAACCATGTTTTTCGTTCACGTTCTTCCTTTGTATGTTTAAATGGAATACCTGCAAACATTCAACAAAAAGGGCATAAAACCTTCCTAATTGACATGAAAATAAGCAAAAGCTCATATTTAAAAGCTTAATGAGTTGGTAAATTACCAACTCATTAGTCCATTAGCCTATATTACAACCTAAATTGTCCAACCTGATTTTACTTTTAGATGTTCCTATATTAGTGAAGTACTATAATAAGGGCAACCATATGGGTATGTGTCGCATGTGAAATCTTTTGTGAGAGTAAGCGGAATTTTATTAATACCCGTACTTGTTATAATGTGTTTATCTTTGAGTGAAAATGGGTAACTCTCTTGTTGTGAGGGCACATGGTTGATGAAAGATAAGCTACATATTTGACCTCTTAATTGGTTAACTTGCATGAGTTTGCTAAGTTTGTAGACTCAATTCTTGAGGCTAGAAGATCTTAACTTAGTTGTTCATGGACTTAACTATGTTATAGATAACATGCTTGATAAGAAATTGTTATCATATCAGTCATTATTGCCTTAACTTGAGTGATCTTGCTCCAATTGGAAATTTTTGAACCTTCTTGTAGCATGAGATGTAAAAGATTTGTTCAAGGTCGAACAAGGTCTTAAGTGTGGGGTGGTGATCTTGGGTGTATTTATATGACCAGGTACTATTTTATGCCCATGATCTAGCCTTATTTACACCTTAATTTGATTATAATCTCATGTATTTTTAATTAATTTTTGGTTATGGACTAACAAATGTGATTAGCTCTCTTTGTAGGCGGAAATGGCAAAGGAAGAAAGCTTAATGAGAAGAGGAATAGACAATGCCTTGGCAAAGGAAGAAGGAATCCAAATGGCTACTTGAGCTGGGCTAAATAGTGGAGGTGCGTGTTGGCATCACATCCCGTTGGTACTTTGGCATGCCAAGTGTCGTGCCAAGCCAAGGGGTGTAAAACGTGCCAATGCCAAGAACAAGTGAAGTGCCGATTCTACTGCTATGCCACGCCAGACATTGTGAGTGATGATGGTCATGCCACGCTAGGAGAGAGGCGCACCATGTTCCATGCCAAATCCTCATCAAGTACGCCCACGTGATGCTGTCGTGTCACAGAGCTAAATTGAGGTAACCATCAACGTCCCATGCAAATGACATGCTACTCCCACATTGCAATCTAGTGTGCATTTGTGACCAGGCCTTGTCATGGTGCCATATTGTCGCGATGAGAAGCGTGGCACATTGATGCAAATTTTGCGCAAGTTTTCTCCTCCTATAAATAGGACACTTAGCTCATTATTCTAGGGGATCACGATATATTTTGGAAAAGGGGACGATTGGAGAAAGAACGGAGAAAGAACTTCATCGTTTTACGGTTCTTTTCCTTTTCATTCTTTTACATTCTTGTATTACATGAATTCATGTACATTGTTGGATTCTTGTAGAACAATGAGTGGATAAAACCTTCATTCTAGGGTTAAGGCCACAAACATGATTTCTTAGCTTCATTTCTTGGTTGGATGGTTGTTTATCATTTATGATTGTTCTTGCATTCTTGTTCTTATTATTTTAATTTTTGATCACTATTAAAATACACCTTGAATTCTAGTGCAAACTCGAAAGGGTAAACCCTAGGATAAAATATGGAACACAAGGAGTGTGATCTCATTCTTGAACTTGATTTTCATTTAGAATAGAAATATACCTAATACGCCACACTTGGTTAATGAAATGGGATAATAGATAAATGCAGTATAATTGGGATGTCACATCACCAATCAATGATGTAGGTGTGAGACCAATTTGATGCAAAACGATTAGAGGTTTGAAAAACTGATGAGTTGGTAATTTACCAACTCACTAGGCTCTTAAACATGAGTTTTGCTTAGTTCTCAAGTCAATTAGGTGGATTTTATGCCTTTTCTCTTTGATGACCCTGGAATATTTCCAATTGTTATGTACTTTTAGCTCGTGATTAATCTTAGATTTTTACAACAACAAATCCTGGAAACAATTGCACTTGTCAAAATTGATAGTAGTACTTAAGTTGGGTTATTCACTAAAAATCAAGTCCTGTGAGTTCGACATCCATCTCGCAAGAGTCACTGTATTACTTGTACAACCTCGTGCACTGGGGCACGACACTATACTCCTTCATTCTCTAGTACCTTGCCACAAGTTAACAAACTCCTCTACCTTTGCCTCTCTCAGCTCTTGGGTGAAGAAATGGTTTAAGAAAGCCTCTTCAAAACTATCCCAAGTGGCTGGAGCTACATTCTTACCTTGTCCCTGCTCCCATTGTTCGTACCATATATTAGCCACATCCTTAAGGTGATAAGAAGTAAACTCAACTCCCGCTATCTCTGTGGTGTGCATTGGTTTAAGAATCTCCTAGGTCTCTTCAATGAGGTTTTGGTGGATCTTCATCAATATTTGACACTGTAAATACTGAAGGATTCATCCTTAAGAACTCTCTGATCCTCGACGCTCCTGAATTATAAGAACTGAAATTAGTTGGATGTCCTGACTGGGCAGCCACCAATTGAGTGAGCATCTGAATAGCCCCTCTGAGCTCTGCCTCTGAAGTGCCCATGCTAGGAGGCTGAGGAACTAGTGTCTTAGGAATCCTGCAACTAGTAGTCAGTGCATCATACACTCTAACACTGGATCCATGGATCGGAGTGCGAGGACCATTCTTGTTCTGCATCCTAGTCTATGGAGGAATGTAAGTTGTGTCCCTCTGGCTGGCAGTACGTTTAGGAGGCATGATATGAAACACGGGAATATATGAGTTAGGAGGAATTCTTTATCGAGTTAAACTCTATCGCACTATCTAGAGAATGAAAGAAGGGAAGTATTTCCTAACGCTTTGTAGTCTCTTTATTATAGATGTGACACGTGGAACGTGTCATGACCCAAGCATAGACTCCAAACGCGATACGAGACTTAGAACCATGAATGCTCCAAGATAATCCATCATACATGCATAACATAAGAATAAACATACACTAAGAGAAAATCAAACATAATATAAGGCATAAGCGGAAGTCTAAGATATCATAAGTGTCAAACTGAGAGAACAAGTCAAACAATATAATATCTATACATCACAGCTAAAAAGCCTCTAATCATAAGATGAGCTGAAGGGAAAGGACCCCCAACTAGCTCTACTAAGTCTGATAAACTAAGGTCCTCCGATGATGAGGACCCACCCAAAGCTTCGCTTGGATGAACTGGGGCAAGAGCGAATCTACTGACAGAGCTGAGACCGATCACCTTAACCTATATCATGAGACCATATAGCATAAAATTATGTGATTAGTAATTTTAATGTACTAAGTAAGTAGGATAAGTAAAAAATGACACTAAAATAGTAAAATAAAAGCATGAGTATGAGATAGTCTAAAACATGAGATTCTGATCATAATTTGAATATAATAGCTCGAGGTTTTCAAACTGAATTATAAAGATGGACATGACTGAAATCTTAAGAAAAATATCATAGAGTATATATTGAGCCAAAATATCATAAGTCATAATATTGTGAAACATAAACATGAACTTGTGTAGAAAATCATAAAGCAGTGGGAGATTCTTAACCGATATACTCCAAGTGAGCATACATGGAGCCTAGCTTGTAACCCTAACTGAGAGGTATGTTCCTACCTTGCCAAGGGTATGAACCATGAAGGCGTGATATCACTCGTGGGACTAATCGGGCATGGAGACACTCTCAAGGAGGACCACATCATGGCTACTGTGGCATATAGTTCTAATACCTGGGTGGCTAGAACCCCATCCTACTCGGTATTAAATAATACTCCCAAAACATACATAGTGCTCATATCATAATCATGAAATATACTTAATTTTTCACAGGCTAGTTAGAAATCATGAAATTCATAAATTGCTTAACATATATGAACTAGCCATGAAAACAATGTTGAGAAATTAGTCATGACATATAAGTTTGATATTCATGAAAATCATACATACTTGAATAAAATCATGCTGACTTGAAAATAGATATTCATGAGAGGGTTTTCATATAAATAATGTAATTATAATCATAAAACATAAAATAGAATCATAAGAGAGTCAATTTCATAAAAGATCATGGACATTTTCATCAAAAAGGGCCTAACACTAGAAATTCATGAAAGCCATAGTCGGAGACATGAGGGAATTAAAATCATGTAATTAAGCCTAGGATTGAGCATGAGGGTGGAATAAATCCCCCATTCATGACCCTTAATACCTGGGCTTTAACGAATTCGTGCTAAGGTTTGAGACCCAAAAGTATTTGAGAAGAAGTACCCTAGGAACTTGAGAGCCTTGAGAGATTTGATCTTCAACATATGGTGTTTGGAGAGGAATAAGAGATTAGTGTCACGACCCGAATGGAGGCCCGGATTGCAACACTAGACAAGAAGCTCCAAATGACTCCAAGTCGACCCATGACATGAACATATATCTAACTCAACCGATAAAACTGAAGAATCATCAAGACAATCTTAGCGGAAGTCTAAATTAAACATAACAACATAATACACTATTTGAAGATGAATACATCCTTTGTCTAAAAAGCCTCTAAACATGAAAAGTTCATGGGACAAGAACCCAACTAACTCAACAAAGCTGAAGCTGAAAATACGTAGAGAAAGTCTGAATAAGCATGTCCCTCGGAGAATAAGGACTCACCAACTAGCATAAGATGCTATCTCTGGAAACTGGCAATGAACGGGGCTGAGTCTGAGTGCCGGGTCCTATATCATGAAAAGATACAGCATAAAGTATGCGGTCAGTATGTGAAATGTACAGAATATGCAAGGTAAGTAAAACTGCTTAAATAAGTAAATCACTTTAAAACATGCCCAATGTAAAACATAAACATTAAGAATCTGAGAGTAGGGCTTGCATGCATTCTTTCTGAAATCATGATCTCATCATAACATAACATAATATCATAACTGAATTGATTGACTTAGAGCTGAAATTTGATAATCATGAGTAAAACTGAACATTGAGTCGAACCTTCTTTAGAACATATATAGATGTATAAATCTCATCTATGATAAACTTGCATAACTGAAGTCATGAGGAATAATGGGAGACTCGTCTTTTTAACGGACATTCCACGATAGATCTTACGTGGTCTCAACTATCACACTCAAGTGGGTAGAGTCGTCCAAAGCATTGCCAGGGTTAGGGATGTTACCATGATATCGATATCAAGCTCGTGGCCCAATAGGGAAGGGGATAGCTCACAAGGGAGGTCCCAAAGTAATATATAAGTATAACCTACATTGGCATGTATTTCTGAGGCATAGGGTGATCGACGTTTAGCCTACTCGGTGCTAGACACTACTTCCAAAAACATGCATATGCTCTCCATCGTTTTTCAATGAAGCTCAACATCGTCTATTGATGAAGCTCAATAATCAAATACATGTCAAATATAAAATCATGCTTATGAGAAGCTTTAACTCAAACCATACCACAAGCTGAAAGATAATTGGGAGTCTTAGCTCCAAAACCATGTGGTAAGCTCAATTCGGGAAATCATAAATCACACTTGAACATATGGGCTTTGCCCAATACTTCACGTGCTTGAAAATACTCAATTCACATAAAAACATGATTATAAACATGGGTAGCTTGAAAGCATGCTTTTCATCACAATCTCTCATCATAAGCATACATTCATCACAAATCTCATCTTTCATAAACTTCTCATCAATGGGATTTTTAATTCATAGAACTTGAAGCATGATTTTTGATTGAAAGCATTATAAAACTTGTCCATGCTTCATAATTCAGTAGTAGAAACATATTTAAATCATACCCAAGCAGAGAATTAGGAAATTCATGCATCGAGTTAAAGCCCCATAGATTATACATAGGAAATTTCATGATTTATATAGGGATTGGGCATGAGTGTGAAAGGAATCACCCATTCATAACTCTACATACCTGGTTTAGGCTAATTCTTACACTTCTCTGATTGCCTAAGAGAAATTTAAAATAATTTGAAGAAGAACAAGTTTGATCATCCCCTCTAACCTTCTATCTTTGCATGCATGAATGAATATGGCCTAAAATGAACTTAACTCTTAAAAGAAATCATTCATAACTTAAAACGACGTAGTGTAGGCCTTAGGATCTTAGGAATTATGAAAAAGCCCTTTCTAAATTTGCAGAAAATAACAGCCAGGTAGTCCCCACGAGGGACATAACGACTCGTCCCCTCTGGCCACGACTCGTGGCATTATCCATCAAGTGCACTGCTTATAAAATCATCTGGGCTCATCACGGGTGCCTTAATGATCCGTTAATGGTGACCACGATAGTGGTTAACTCTTCGTATACACTGCCTCATCCTTGATTAAATTTTTACCCTGATGCTCATTACCCTCCCCATGAATCGTGGTGACTGACCACGACTGGTGGGGTCCTTCCGTTAGGTACACTGCCCTCCTCCTTCTCTTTTCTCACTCATCACTCCCCGCGACTCAGCCTGACCACGACTCATGGTCACGTCCGTGGGGATCCCATTTCCCAATTTGAAAATCGTCATCTAGGCCTCACTACGAGTCATATCACGACTAGTGGGCTTCTCCCACAGGTCACCTCATGACTGATGAGCCCGCAAGTGTACGGGTTGTACAAGTAATATAGTGGCCCTTTTTAAGAACCGGAATGTCGAACCCACAAGGACTGGACTACAGGGTAAAAC